>PQXN01000433.1:0-21745 GCA_004786275.1 Botryotinia convoluta
GCGGTTGGGGGAGGGGTCGGGGGTGGGATGGCATGTTTGATTTTATGGGTAAGAGGAAGAGAAAGGGGAACATACGGAGAATATATCCTATTCTGATCTTTCTTTGAAGCGGTACTGGCGAATTGTCTCCTTGAGTGTGTTGGGGAGGATGTAGATAGAGATGCAGATATAGCTCTGGAGATAGATGACGAGCTCTTGGAAAGCGAGCGCGGTATGTGTTTGAGATTTGATGGTATCATTGTGATATCGTATCGTATTGAATTGTGTGTGTTGATATAAATGCAATTGATGCTTCTATCAATCGCAGGATTGGAAGTTTGAAAGCTTGATTTGCGCTTCTCGATTCGATATAGATTTAGATATAATATCCAAGAAACTCAATTCCTTAATTCCTCCTCAAAATATAAATTCCCAAGCTCGAGATTCTATATCCGATTCGATTGAATTCGATTCATATAAATAGTAAATACAATTAATAAATAAAATAGATGTATCAACAAAGTATTCTACAGAGTAATAGATATTAAAGCTTCATCAATCAATCGAGCTCCAAGTATTTCTTACCACTTCATAGCTAGGTACTCGTAGCTATGACATTATGACATAATTCAACCCTCCCCGCAGAGCTAAACCTAATTGAGTTGGGAATATATGAACATATAAACCCGTGGACACGCTTTGTATTTGTATCTTTCATTTAGGTAACTGAAGAACTTCATCTAGAAGAGATGTTATTGTAAATGCCAGACAGGAATTAAGGATATATGGATATTCGAATATTTATTTATCTACCCACATTAAATATATAGAGGAATATTCATTACTTATATTTTAAGGTATTCAATATAAATAGTACCTAGGTAGTAAGTAGGTAGCTGAACTATTTTATATAGTGTAATTAATATAGAATATCAAACTGCTATTAGGTAGATATTATAAGATAAAATGAAACAATATATCTATATATCAATCTACCTATCTATCTCCTTCTATAAAGAAATATCCATTACTCAATCTCATATTATATTCAATATAAACACTACCTACCTATCTACCTCCATACTCACAACCATATAACACACATCTCTCACACACACACACCGAAATAAAACAAAGCGAAACAAAACAACACTCGATCCAGAATATCAGACTATCTTACATACTCATATAACAAGAACAAGATAAAATAAGAACAAGATAAAAAGAAACAGGATATAATATAACACAACATAATCAACTCCACTCAGAATGATATAACATACAAATGCCATCTACCTAGGTACCTAATATTGATTCCCTATCTTCCCTATCTTCCCAAGATAATCTCTTTCACTATCAAGTTGCGAGTTCTAACTTCCAGGCTCCAAGTTTCAATGTATAGGTATATTACACTTAACTTAACTTAATAAACACCACACTACACCACACCCGTCATGTCATATCATATCATATCACATCAGGCCGTCTAATATGCAAGAAGATATACTCAAGTATGCAGAAATCACTTTCTATTCTCTCTTCCCTTGCCTCCTCGCTCTGACCAACCATCTGATTACCTACATAGTACATACGCAGTACAGTACAGTATAGTTCAGTTCATCTACGCATAAACTCCTCTTTATTGAAACTTTCATCCCCGCGCTCTCCTCTCCTCTCCTCTCCTCTCCATAACCATATATCTCATCTAGACATATCCATCCAGAAACCGTATCATCTCATCTCATCCATTACGTCGCTGATAGAAATAGAGTACAATAATAATGCATACTAGGTATCTCTTTTCCATACCCTCCATCACCAACCAGGTCATCCTTTTACCTATTCATCCCCGTCCATCCATCAATCCATCCCTCATGTATTAGTAACAAAGTAGAAGTAGTATTGTAATGTAATGTAACTTTCTCCCATTCTCCTCCTTCTCCCTTTTTGTGCATTCGCTTCCTAGACCAAAACCCAACCAACCCCCGAAAAAGAAAAAAGGAAAAAATCGCTTCATCCTCATGGCATAAAGAGGCATGCAAAAGGAATGTATTAATTGGTAGTTTAGGTTCCGAAGTGAAAGACCGAGATAAGAAGTGAAGGAGGTAAAATTGAGCCGAATGGATTGAATCTTGTTACATAGGATCTTGATGTCCTCCAGTACTCAAAGAAAAAGGGTTCCAGTTTTTCACCCTAAGCATAATACAAAGCCTCGACGAGATAGATAACTCCGAAGATCAAAAAGGCAATTGCGCCTCCTAATGTTACTGCCAAATAATTAGTTTAGTCCATTATAGCATAATGCAGGGAGAAAAAACTTACCAACTCTCAAGCTAACCTTGCCAGCAATAGCTCTCCCACCAATAACAGCCACACCAGTACAAACTGCATGTCCACTAACTGCTCCTCCAGTAACCCACCAATAATCCTGACCAGCCGCCATAGCAATAGTAGCAATTTGACTTCTGTCACCCCATTCTCCAAGGAAGGTCATTACAAAAGTTTGAACCCATGCTGGACTAAGTAATAACGAAAGAAGATTGTTCAAGCCTCCTGCTGCACTTTTCAATGTTGATCTCTTAGGAGAAGGGGATCGATCTGAAGAAGTTGAAGGGCTTCTTGGTGGAGAAGGAAGACGAGATCCTGATCTAGATTTTCTTGTGCTTGCTCTTTGTCCTCCTCCAAGACCCATTTCCAAAGCATATGGAGAAACCGATGAACGTCTTCTTCCTTGTTGTTTTGCAAGATGTTCTTTTTCTTCGAGTTCCATTTCTACTTCTTTCATTTCTTCAGTTACACCCTCATCTGGACTCATGGCCAAACCTTCTTTCAATAAACGTCCTCCAAAAATCAAGAATAATCCTGCAGCTAGGAAATTGGTGAATCGTTTTGGAATTAAGGTAGGTACTGCATGTCCTAATACTGCGGATAGGATTGTCATAGCAATCAATGCGGAGAAGGCGGCGGAAAATACGAGGAGTCTATCATGCTTCATCGCCATCAATGCCGCGATTAAAAATGTTTTGTCTCCGATTTCAGAGAATAAAATCATTGTAAGTGAAAGAAGGTATGAATGTAAAGGTTGAATAAGACCATCATTGCCCTCTCCTTCTAATTCAAGTTTTGGAATACCCTTTGAATCAGATTTTGTAACATCTAAATGGTCCTTGTTGGCAGAATTAGGAATTGGATGAGGATCATTGTGCGTCTTATCTGGAAGATCTGTAGGTTTATCCAATCCGAAGTTATCAGTACTACCGGTCTCCTTATCATCAGCGGAACCCTTTTTAATCGCCGAATCTTTCTTCTGCGGATCTTTGGTGTCGCCTTGAATTTTTTGTTCGGTATCGTGAGGTATTGGTGGTGCTTCTTTAGGTGATGCGGGTTTCTTTTCAACCTTCTCTCCAGTTTGACTTTCTTGACCTTTTCGTGTTTTATCTTTCTCACTCACACCTCCCTCAGTACCAGTTGTGCCATGTTTAGGTGCTTCTCTACCTGGGTCGTTCATAACTCCATCGTTGCTTTGTGGGATTTCTTTGCCATGGGCATCAAGCATTGGCTTCTCTTTGGTTGTTTTGGCTGTAGGTGGGACCAATTCTCCATCACTAAGCTTAGAATTGGAAGTTTTGGAATCTTTTGAATCCTTAGTATCTGCCTTTTCACTTGTTGTAGAGTCCTTCTTGGGGTCCTTTTTGGTAGTATCTACAAATGGCCCCGCATGTGGTTTTCCATCTTTACCATCGACGGGCGCATCTTTCGTACCAAGTCCGTATGATGGTTTATTATCGACGGTAGTTGTAACAGCTGCTGGTGGATCAATCTTGTCCAATTTTCCTGTTTGCGCATCGGGATCTTTCGAAACGGCAGCTATGTTATCTTGTGCCGCAGGAGATAGAGCTAGAGCCAATGATGGCAATAAAAGTAAAAGCAATGGGGATTGCTTTCTCCGGAATCTCATCTTGAATTATATTTTTTGATTAAAGTTGGCAGATATAATGAAAAGGTAGTTGAGATGCAGAAGAGGTGTAATCAGGGGATAGTTATTGTTGGATGTGAGGATGCGTAAGGCGTCAATGGGGGAATTGTATGAGAAAGAGAACCAATGACGTGTCTAGTAGGTTTTAAATGTAAGTTCGATAGTTAATGATTCTTGTGAAATCGAATAAAGCGTACCTTGAATTGGATTTTCAAAGAGAGGTCTGGTATGAAAAATAAAAAGGTGTATTAAGAAGAAAAAAAAGGTTTCAGGTAGTAGTACTCAGTAGTAATAGTAGAATTCGTACGATGGGATGTATGAAGGTAATACGGCAATACGATAATATTTGTTCAGAGCACCGAAAGAGGAAACCTTAAGGAAGAGGTATCCGCTTTTTCCTTGTGGCTGATGCTTTTGTAGTCAGCTTGAATTATGATTGGCTCAATTGATTGATATCGGTAGCATTATTTATTAATAGATGTTCGTTTTCTAACATATTAGCGGTTTTGGGAAGTGCAAGTCCAAGGGGTACGTTTTGGGTGGCTTCGGGGGATTCTTCTGGACCCATAAAGGCTCAAGGTTCATTTAACACCTGCACCTGGGCAGTTCTAGATAGGAGAAAATATGAGGCGTTAAAGGCGTTGAGGCGTTGAGTTGAGGCGTTGGTAAGGAAGATCTAAGAAACCGGTGAACCCCTGAACTATATGCGAATTGGAGAGAATATGTTACATGTCTTTATTTGTATTACAAGTAAGAAATGCTCAGGTCGATTGACAATACAAGTAAAGTAATACTACAAGTACAATATCTAGATAATACTCAGATATTTATCCAGTTAATCCCCCCCCTGATCCAAGGTCCTAATCAAGAAGTCAATGATTGACATTGAAGAGGGAAGGGTAAGAACTCTATTTACATTCTACACATATTGGTTCGTCTAGACCATTCTTTGGAAGCACGAATGCAGTAGATGTACGTAGAATTTGAGAGTTGAATTGACTGGATCAAGCAATGGAAAAGCTTCCTATATTCGTAGAAAATGTACTACCCATGGCCAGATACCTTTCTCTCATGTATTTGACTTGACTTCATGGGAATTAACAAAGCAATATGCTCTACAGAACTTGAATGACATGGTACATACCTACCTAGTAGGCACCTATTATTCCTTTGAAGCTTGCTTTGGTATGTTTTTTGTTTTCATTCTTTCCAAATTGAAAGTGGTTTGGCCGAGAACTATCTGTTGAATTCTTATTCCTAGGTACCTAGTATACACTTTTACACTTTTAACATTGCTTTTGAACCATCCACGACAACAAGGCTAGAACAATATTTAGCACGTGATTGCGCGACTTTGTAGCCTCAATTTTCAGGTCTAAAGTCGTTCCCCCACTTCCCACTGCAACCTCCACCCACAGTCTCCACCCAGCAACACAACACGAAACGCGTCAATTCATCCACACAACAATATCAACTCCACCCATCTACACTAACAAACACCATCGCGACATTTACGATAAGACATAAATCCTATTGCGCCAAGCGTCTTTGGGTACAACCAATCCTTTGATCGTCGCATCAGGATATTCGAGATGGCTCGAACATCTGCGCGGTCGGTGTCGCGGGACCTCCCATCTTCACCACCAACCAAACCCGCAAGTCCAGTTCAAAGAACCACGCGATCCACTCGTAGCCAAAGTGTAGATTTGGATGCTCGTAGACCTCGCCAAGAAAGTGTTGAGAATACGGGTGTTAAAAATGAGCAACAAAATTCTAGGGGTGGTCGCAAAGCTGCTCGCAAAGAAGCACTCAGTCGCAGAGGTTAGCATCCTTTACATTGTGTTTTTCAATTGTTGCTTACAAAGTATAGAATTGTCTATAGTTGCAGAAGATAGAGAAGTCTTATCTGAGGAGGAAGATACTGAACAGCCTAAGGCGGACGAGGATCCTGAAGCTGGTGAACAAGCCGATGAGGAGGAGGATCCTGAAGCTACCAAGGTGGCAGACCAAGAGGAAGAGGATCTTGACACAACCAAGGTCGCAAGTGGGCAGGAATACGATTCAGAGGACGAAGACCGCAGCGAATTCTCAGACGATACGCGTACAACATCACACACAAAACGGGTAATGCAAATCATCAATTCCAGGTCGGCTATTGAGACCCTCCCGGACCTTTTCAATACGGCTCAAAACATTATCAGCAAATCTACTAAAAAAGATATTCGCTCAAAGGAAATGGCTCGTCATCTTAAAGCTTTGGAAACACTTTCTAATGGACTTGAGGTTTACAAAGAGCCATATGGAAGAGAACAGTTTATTGAAGTTGACATCGTTTTAGAAAAGGTCTCTGGGTCATTAAATGCTACAAGTTTTGGCTCAGGTGGTCTCAGTGATTGGGCCACTCCTTTTGCTGCAATTCTTCAATCAGCGAATCTTGCAACTCTTCTGGGCCAAGTTATTCAACTGCGTGAGGATAATGAAGTTTCACAAGAAGAGTTGATGTTATTTCTTCAATCTCTAGAGAAAATGTTTCCTCGCCCATTTGTGTCTAAGTTTGCCGCGCCTACGGATCTTGGATCGGAAAGTAGTAGATTGATCAACGAAACTCACGCTATTATGTTAGAAATACGAACTCAGCTTTTTGAACTTACTGCCCGTCAGTTAGAACCTGGTCCGAATTACAATCCTAATGAACTCCTGACTTCTTGCTTTGAGGGTGGTTTTAAGAAAAACGACATCAAAACTGGCGAGAGGGTGGACATCATCCGCAGTATGTTTTTGCCTCCAGGCCAAGCAAAGGATTCGGGTAGATATGTTGACTTTGAACGTCTGAATAAATTATTTCCAAGATCTGAATTTTTCAATGACCTTGTCGATTATGGCGAAAAGCGCTGGGATGAGCTGGAGATGATCGTAGAAAACAGAGGTGGTATTAAGAATGTGATGGTGCCATTTGACGAAGTTGTTAACGATATTCAATCGGATGCCGAAGAAGAAACCGTTAAAAGTGGTCAACCCGACTCCGAACCCGAGATTCGTGCAGACTACGAGCCGGAAGTTTTAGAACGTGACGATAGTACAATCTCGGAAAGGGGCCGTCAGGCATCCGCACCAAAAACAAGAAAAGAGTAAGGATTTTTTTATCTTTTATACAACACTTGTCGTTGCATTTCAACAGTTCAAAGAAACAAACTCCCGCTAACAACTTCTTAGCTTTCATGACAACCCGAGTGCTATAACGAAGCTTGTCGGTCTCAGAAAGATGGCGGGAAGTCGGAAAAGTGGTGGTATAGAAGTCAGTTCTAGCATTCCAGCTTCGTCACAACCAGAACAACAGAAACAGGACTTCCAAATTACACAATATTTCAAGAAATACAGCGATTCCCAGAATAAAGAAAATAAAAGTCCTGAACAACCCCAGGGATCTCGAGGTCGTCCATTGATAACGGCCACTACAAAGCGTAGTGGGATGTATAGGAAGCACTCAAATGCCCAAAAAGTGGTGTGGGAGGACGACAGCCAAGGCTTTCCCATAGATTCTCAGGCGGATGATCTGGGACCATCTCAGCCAAGAAATAACAAGCGCAAAGTCCCTCCTCCAGACCTTCAAGCGGACGATGAAGTACCTCAACTATTCCAACCAAAAACCAACAAGCGTAAAGCCGGCGATGCAAATATTCTGTCGGATGATAAAGACCATAACTCAGATGACGACTTTGAAACCGACAAACGAAAAACGAAACCCGGGCGTAGAATTGCTGTACCTAAATCTTCAGCCCGGCCCAGCAAACGAGCACGTACCGAAGAAGGTGAAAGTTCTCGAGCACAAGATTCGCCTAGTAGAAAAAAATCTGGAGAAGCCTCCGCATTACCCGAAGTTCAGTCAGATGACGACAATTCTAGCGAAGATCAAGGCTTTGAAGCCGATAAAAACGCACCTAAACTCAAGCCCCAACGTAGCAAAGAAGCGCGTACCGAAGTTGATGAAAGCTCTCGAGCACAGATTCCACCTCGTAAACACAGATCTCCATCACCAATTTTAGCCCCTGAGAATGATGATGACGAACAAAATCAAGCAGACCTAGAACAGGAAACCCAACACAGGGAAGAGCTATCTCGATCACCTCAAGTTGCAGACGATGATGAAGGTAGTGTGCAATTACCTCGGGATGATCCTCCAGGCACTGTCGCACATTCATTTACCCAAGCCAGCGCTCATTCAAATGTAAGAGCACAAGCAATTAAGAATGGTTTTAGTGTATCACAAACTCGTACGCCATGGTCTGATGAAGATACACAGCTTCTTATTGACTACATTGGTGATCTCGGTCCGTGGTGGTCAGAGATTGCAAAACGTGGTGAATTTGAACGTGATAATATCACTCAGGTCGGTTTGAAGGATAAGGCGAGAAATATCAAGGTTGATATGTTACTGTAAGTGGATTAACCCTGACCCTAAACTTAACCCTAACCCTTGTATTCAATGCTGTGCGATGTGCATGTTAATCTCAATACGTACTAATATTGGTCAATACAGAGCTGGCCAAACACTTCCACGAAATTTCACAGGGGTTAAACTCAATGCAAATTTAATCAAGAGGGTGAAGAGAACATGGCCTGATTATGATCCTTATACCGACACGGGGTATGCAACATTCTAGTTATAATCATCGATTACTTATACTCATCATATAATAATTAAACGTCCTTGCTTCCAATGGCAGTGAGGTTGGTGAGCATTTGGAGTCGAACAAACGCGATTCAGTAGAAAGAAACTTTTATATCTTTCAACTCGGAGTGCAGTTTTATGAGATGGGATAGGATAAGCCTTTGTTTGAATGTACGTGTATTTACCAGTGGTTGAATGTGTTTATAAGGCGAGTTGAATTACTTAGGTTGGCTGTAGTTATGGCGTCTTTGTGGTGGGTGGATGGGCGTATTAGGATTGGAGTTTGAATACCTACGATATGTTATGTTATGCTATGGGTATGAATATGATTTTGGTTTTGGTTCGTGGGCGTAACACTATCTGTGTTTCTTGAGGAGTTTCAGGGTGGGAAATAAAATTTTGTTATTTCGGATGAGTTGGGATGGGATGGGATGGGATGGGATGAGAGGAGAGTATATTCTCTTTTGATACTTTTATAGTGATAATTTTATACGTTTCTCATGTATGATTGTATACCTAGTAGGTGCTTGCTTGTTCAGTGGGATATTGTGATTTTGGGGGTATGTTGTGTTATGTGATACTATATGATATTATATATATGTTGAAAAGTATCTAGGTAGATTTGTAAAGTGGTATATATTAGAGGAGGTAGGTATTATATCTCATCTCTCTCATCTCTCTCATTTCATCTCCTTCCCTTAAAGTATTATACTCAGAGTAAAAGAGAAAGAGAAGAAGGAAGTAGAAGAGACAGAGAAATAAATATTCTATACTCAAGGTTTCCTTATATTGCATCTATTTATCATACCTAGTACCTATTCATCTATCTATTCAACTACCTATTCAAATACCTATTCAAGTGCCTATTAAAGTACCTATTAGCTGTAGGGTAGGTATATTATTTATTATCCTATTTTGATTATGATAATAGTAAGAGTTGTACTAATAATAAGATGACAAGATGATATCTTAAGAATTGAATATTGATTGTATTACTCGAGTAGTACGTATCTAGGTTCATTTTAGAGGAAAGGAAAAGACAAGAAAAGACAAGAAAAGACAAGAAAAGACAAGAAAAGAAAAGGGAAGGTAGAGTGTGGATTTTGGGTTATTTGTTTTGAATTGTTATATTTGATGTACCTAGTATTCACCTCATGTCCCTATCCTTATCCAATCCCAATCCCTAATTCCCAATATCCCAACCCTTTCCAAACTAGATCTGGTCATCTATTTAATTCCTATTTCTCCCCCCCCCACTCCCTTCTCTGTTCCCAAATTCCAGTTTCTCAATAACGGCCGGTCCAGTTCACTACCTACGATACGAAATAAATCCCCATCTCCTCTCTAACCCCCCCTCTACTTTAATCTCCCAAACTCCGTATCCATACTAGATCCCAAAGCACCCTCCATCTTCGCCTCCCCCCATCCAGTTTCAAATCCCACCGTCCCATCACCCCTCACAACCTTTCCTCTATCCCATTCCCTTCCCTCTCCCTTCCCCTTCCACTTCACATCTTCTTCCCTCTTCTCACCTCCCCTCTCCCATTTCTTAACTTCCTCTTCCGAAAACCCCGCATCGCGTAATCGATTCGCGCCCTGCATTTTCCATTTCTGTCGATCGCGTAGAGCTTCTAAAGCTTGATCCCAATCTTCTCCTTCCCCTGCTCCCTTGTCAAGATTATCTTCGAGTTGTACATCACTCTTCGGATCATAATCTGCGTGGAAGCGAGAATCCATTGATGTAGAACCGAGAGATATAGCGCCACGACCACGGATTCGAAGAGGTTGTTTTTCGTGGGCGGGACGAGGTCCGATTATTGAGTCTAGGGGGTCGGAGTCAGATGATTCTGCGTCTGGAGATGGATGGCGCTTGGAATGGGATGAGGGATGTTTATGTGATCTCGTGGAGGATTTTCTTTCATCTTCCGAGGGTGGTGAAAAGGAGCGTTTTCGGGAGCGACGGGGTGATCGATCTCGGTCTCGGTATGTTGATTCTTTGCTTCGATGTTCTCGGGGTGAACCTGATCTGTCTCTCTCTCTATATTTTATCCTCTCGTCCCTTGTGCGTTCTCGATCTTCGGAAGTACTTCGTCTTCGTCTGTGCTCTCTTCGTTGAGATTGATGATCTTCTTCCGAGTCATCGTCTTGATGTTTTCTCCGCCTGTCTTTGGATCTTCGTTTCTCCCTATCAACTTCCTCATCTGCGCCTCGATCTTCACCACGTCTCGATTCCCTCCTTCGATGACTTATCAATTCCGCAGAAATATCGATATCTTTCCTATTTCTTCTGCGATCACCATCTTCCTCATCTCTCACTTTCCTTATCTTTGCACTTTCTCCCGTCCGCGAAGAATCTTCCCTCTTCCCACTTCCCCGCCCTGCATCCTCTCCTTCCCGTTTCCTCTTCACTGGCCCTCCTAAAATCGCCTTAATATCCCCCAATTGCCTCTTCCTAATATCCGTCGGCGCAACCTTTCTCTGTCTTGCTCCACCTGATAAACTCTCCAATCTAGCTCTTGCCTCCGCAGCTTCTTTTGCTAATAATGCGCTATTATGATTATCCGTATCTCTGATAATATTTCGCAAAAAACGAGTGTTGGGTTTGGGTTTATTGGGAGGTGGTTTGGATGAGGGGGCGTAGGCTGAGAGACCCATGGATGAATATTTTATAGAACTGGATTTTGCGTCGGCGGCAAGAAGGGAGGCGACATAGTCGTCTGTTAGGTAGGTATCGTTTGCCATGTTGTGGTGGATTGTGTGATAATATGGTATGAGGCTGAGTTGTAAGGTTGATGGTGATAATGGGAGATGGGGATAGAAAGTATTATTGTGATTCTTATAATATTTATCAAGAGTAATGTTGCAGATATAAGATACCTAGGTAACCGAAGCAAAAATATGAGCCAAAGAAAAAGTGAATTGAGATATCTTGAAACGAATAGAATGTGAATAAGAAGAATGTACAGTTGATCTTGAAGTTGGAGCCTTGTGGTTGCTATCGTATTTTCTAAGATATGATATATTGACACCCTAATCGGATAATAGAGGATATTTGTTAGTGGATGACATGAAGAAAAGAAGAATATATCCGAGAAGGGGTGTGGATTTATATCATATTGTCACCGCATGGCAGAATAATTCAAAGTAAACAATGCGATGCGACAGACACCCCTCCGATTCAAAATCTCCAGAAGAAACAAAATCAGCAACTGCAGAGACGTTCATTTACAAAGTTAGATCTCTACACCATTGACACTGGCATTCTTCCAAAATTCTCTCGACTCAACAGCCCTCAAAAACCACCAAACAACAACTCTCCTTCTCCTCACACCATGGCGCATTCACCCCAAAGCACTCTCACCACTCTCCGCAAACTCCAAAAATCCCACGAATTAAGTATCATCAAACTTTCCGAACCAGTTTCCGCCCCCTTAAAACCTGGCTCTCGTACATCCAATGCCTCTGCCGCAGATGCTCTTGAGACTCCTTCCCCTGCGAGTTTAGAAGCCGATTTGGCCCATTACAAGGTATATTCTTCTGGCTTTCTTTTCTTTCCTTTTCTCTCCTTTATTTATATTTGAAGAATGTCGGGCGCAGCGAGCTATGGGGGTTGCCCCCATATATCATTCGATTTTAATGACGCGCTCTACTGGCCATCTGGGAGATTTAGAATTAGTAGACGAGGGATGTTGAGGCAGATGTTTGGACTATACATTGATAGACAAATGACGCTCCGCTGGCCCTCCGGGGGCCACTGCCGTGGAGGCAGAATAATTGAAGATGCGATTACAGCACAGAACAGAGAAGCTATCTACATGGAGATATAATATGAGCCCCAAACATATACTAACAATTCCCACCAGGAACTTTTCTCCAAACTCCGGTTTTCATATCTCGAACAAGTCACCAAAGAAAAATTCATCCGTGCCATTGTCGGGGATCCTCCTTTAGTAGTCGAACATCAAGAAAACATCGATTTAGAAGCTTCTCTCCTCATTTCCAAAACCTCTCTCAAAGCCCAAAAAGTCGAAGTTGCAGAACTGGTTGAAGAATTGGAGAAAAGAGGGAGAGAATTGTGTAAGAAATATGAACATATCCAGCTGCAAACGAGACAATTGGAGGAATTACCGAAGAGGATTGAGGGGCTAGAGGAAAGTATTAGGGCTTTGAAGGAAGAGAATGGGTCGAGTGGTGAAGGGCCAGGAAATCCAAATCTTAAATTGGGGTTAGATAGAACGAGGGAATTGGTAGAGGAAAGAGAGAAGGAAAGGAGAGAATTGGATAGACAGTTGGAACAACTGCAAGTACTTGTTCCGAGAAAAAATAAAGAGGCGGAGAGGTTAAATGCGGAGTTGATACCGCTAGAAGGAAAGAGGATGACAAGTGTAGCGGCTGCGAAAGAGGCGAAGAGGAGGAAGGAAGAGGGGACTGGTGGGGCGGGAGATGATTTGGAGGAGAGGGGGAGGTGGTGGAGGGGTGTTGAGGGAGGGTTGAGAGGGATGCTGGGGGTGGGGGAGGAAGCGTAGGTTTGAAATTTGCTTGTGTTTAAGGAGTCTCTGGGAACTCTGGATATTGGGAAAGGGAAAGGGAAATGGAGTTTTAGTGTCAGGAGTTTATGGTTAGCTGTTAGGACTAGGACTAGGTTCACTTGATTTGGAGATATCCTTTTTTATATTGATATCTCAGCAAGGCAGTAGGTTGAAGAATATGTTAATTTTCACGTTTTCGAAGTCATGTTTATTTGTTCATTTGATTGCATGTGAGATCTGAATTATCAATGGTTATGAATGAGCGTATATTCTAATTTTGGATTATTTGGATTGTGATTGTATGTGTGTGTGTATGTGAGATGAGAATAATGAAAACCCCCTCTCTTAAAGAACTTCTTGGTTGGGAAGTTCGTGGAACGACGAGAGAGGAAAGAATGAGATGTGAAGTACCCCTTATTTTTGTACTTAATAGGGAAATAAAGGGGAGGGATGAGGGGGTATAAGAACAGAAAGCGCGAGAAGAATGTGCGAGTGAAGTAAACCTATGGGATTGAGAGCTTGGGAAATTGGGAGAAAGAGAAAGATATGGATATAGCTGACAATAGAAGATAGTTTGAGATTTCTAGAGGGCTAGTTACGAGGAATTTCAAATGGTGATCGGGAATGATGTGATAGTTAGCTTATTGATTGGGGAGATGACAAAACGGCATTGCAATTTGATAGAATAGAAATTGATGGAAGAAGATATGGAGTTAGTAAATGAATAGGATTCGTTCGAGGAACTTATTATGATTTGAAGATGCGGATGATAATCTTGCTCAATATCATAGCATACCATGCTACTAGTAGTTCCGACAGCTATCGATATTTTGCTGATCGTTTTTAAAGCTGGACATCGTGTATTGGAGATTGAAGTGTGGTGGGATGATTGAAGAAAAGTATGTGTGGATGAGTTAAAGGACATTGATCAATCGTCGGGCTAAAGGATCTGGAAAGATGAATATCATGCATGTAACTTCCTCCTCTGAACCATTCATGCTCAACTCATCGATTATCAAACTGCAGATCGTGGATTGAGAGATGGGAATGAATGTAGGAGAATGAGCAGATGACAGTGTGTGTGTATGATTTTAGGAAGATGGTTCTTCGTAAGGTGTGGATGATGGAGATTAGAAAATGAGATGTTTGAGTGAGTTACTGGTATTGTGGTTATCAGGCTTTGAAAGTGGGAATGATGGAATGATCGCGTACATTAAGCGGGATAGTTGTCGATGGGGAGAAGAGATGGAGATCAGGAAATGTGAAGGTTCGGCCATCGATCAAAGCTTAAGCATCGAGGTTCGGAAATTATTGAGGTTGTATTTCATAATTTTCATTCCGACGGAGAGAAAGGTAGTGAGTGGAACGGATGAAGTGATGAGAGTGTTGAAATGAGATGGTTATCGGTTTGGAGGGGACGAGGATTAGAATGAATGTGAGATTTAGTTGTGTGCAATAGGACCATTCGGAAAGTTACTAGCTCTCGACTTATCAAATCTAAAGATACCACCAAAGTTGCATTTTAAGCAGTGCAACTAAAGAATCAAAGGAGACATTATTTGAAATGAAATCGCTATTGGTCGCTCAAAAAGTCAGGACTATTCTCATGCAAGAAGCCGCTCTATCGAGCTTGCCAAATATCTCGGCTAGAAACCATTTCATCTAAATTGGAAGACTATAATTTGGGACAACTTTGATCACTCGACTTTATGCTACAAATAAATCAAAAAAGTACCGGAAGAAAGAGTTACTAACATCGATAGAGACATGCGCAATGTACGTGTGAGATACCTATCTGCAATGCATGTGAACTGAAACCTCCAACGTAAACTGCAAACCACTTTACGTTGGCATATTTCTCAAATAAAGTATCAGACAATAGACGAACATCTTATCAAAATAAGCAAGTCTTACTCCTCGTACCCACTCGCATAGGATAGACAAAGTAGTGTTACCCCGGAAATTTCGACTCGGTATTGTCCGAAAGGCAATGATTGGAAATCTGGGGTATAACAAATACGATGGTTTCAGAAAACGTGCGGCATAGATAGGCGTGTCTTACCTGGGTATGCATTGATGTCAGATTGGGGATAAGAATGGATACTGCCTGTGAGTGAAAAAGTAAAAAAAACAAGGAGGAAGCTGGTTGTCAGGCTTGTGCATGATGGATGGAGAACAGATGACTTGTGATCAGCTGGGTGTTTGGACGTTGGATTCTCCACTGTGAAGTTATGTTCCACTCTATGCATTGAGGATTTGAATTAGAATATTTGGAAGAGGGGTTGGAAGAAAATGAGAAAAGATAGGTAGATAGTGAGCACTTGGGTGGTAAATCGAGATTGTAGTATTATTTGTACTTTGTACAGTGATTGTACAGACGATAATGTAGAATGAAACAAGTAAATCGCGCATTTGAAGATAGGCATTACTTGAAGAGAAAGTCCTTTTTTGTACATCCACATGTAGTTCAATTTCTTGAATATATCGAATACTAGGTAGTAGTAGGTAGGTGTGTTCTTCACGAAATGATGAGATGAAAAACAGTTATGCGTAGAGAATGATTGAACCTCGGATAACCCCATTATTGGGTTGGGCAACATCAAGTACAGACGAGACGAAATAGGTAATTTTGTTAACATCGTAGCCTTCCCAACCCACAACTCATAACTCACAAGACTTTCTTGGCCAACAAAGGCGTAAATATCGGGAAGCGCGCGTTATCTGCCAAATACTTGGGAGTTGGGACAAAGATGCACGGTGTAACCAAGATGATTGAATACCTAGTAGATATTTCCCCCCTGCAAGTAGGATGCCAAATGGATGCAAGATGATATAGTGACACTGTGTGAGGTGAGCTTATACAAGGGTTTAATGGGAGGCTTGAAGAAGGAATGAGGCTTAAGATCTAAAGAGATCTTCGTATAAGCTCCGTTTGCTTTTTTTAACCCTGTATAGAATAGCTCCTAGACGGTTGCATATATGTGTGGCAACGTCGCTAACTCATCATTATCCACAACCCCATCATTATCTCCAACCACAAACATCAACATCACAACATTAACTTCAAGTTGAGTAGAAACCCCCGTATATTCATCATCTACCTTGGAATTCGGTCATCGTGTACAGTACAACTGGAGTCAAGCCAACATGCGCACAACATTCTCACATCTTCAACCACTCAAAATCCTTTTCCCACTTTCCAAACTCGAGCGGCGCTTATCTTTTACCTCTTTATCAAAATACCTAGAGAGTTTTGTCTTAGAATCCTTAACCTTATTACTCCACCGCCATTGTGTCTCCATCATTTTTACCGTCTGTGGTCTCTGTGGCGCTCTATTTACCCCATATGACCTTTCTTTTCACAATTTCAGGGTCCTCTTTTCTGCCACAACATGATGTTTTCGACGGTAGTTGGTAGACTAATCATGTTAGTGATCTTGTACTAACCTGGAATGAATCTTCAATACTTGAGCTGAAGTTGTGATTTTGTCGTCATTGATAAGTGTTGGATATCTAGATAGATACTTGAGTAGATAGTAGATACTAATAGTAAATAAAAGATAGTAAATATTATTAGTAAATAGTAGGTAATAGATAATAAATAATAAATAATAAATAATAGATAATAAATAGTAGATAGTTGATAAGTATTTAATCCAAAATCAAAAAATCAAACACTACACCGTCTAATTAAATAAAAATGAAGGGGTTAGAAAAATGATTAAACGATTAAACGATTAAACGATTTCTTGATCATCCAACCCCTCATCCCTCATCCCTCCCTCATCCCTACCATCTCATCCTTACCATCAAGGTAACTAGGTCAAGTATAAAGTATATCTCTTACATTAATTTCTTCTAAGCTCTTTCCTTTTTTCCTTATCGCTTGTATCTTATTTGTACAAGTATATAGTTGCTTGAGAAATTCTCCGATTTCCCAAAAAGATCTTCATTTCTTATACTCGTATTATTATATATGCATGTGAGGAAAGTCGGCTTTCTGACATTCTGACTCCCTCCTTGCCTCTCCAAACTTTATCTACCTACCTACACCTTTCTTACATTCTTCTTTATTATCCTATAAATCAAGATACCTATAGTCATCTCTGAGGGAGTGTTTGTTTTCATAACTCACTACAAATATCTGTTTATTATAAATTGGTTTGGTCCGAGTACACCGACACCTTAGTGAATTCCAACCAGCCTCGTCATAAGGCTGGTGAAGCCCGTTTGCCCGCAATTGTTTTCTTCGATCGATCCCTAAAAACCACCACATTCTGGATATGATATAGAGATCTTTCCTTCTCTATCAGTTACGACCATCAAAATGGGCGACGACTCACATGCCGAAATCTCTCCACGGGAAAGACCTTCTGATCCACACTCATTTTCCGCTCGAGATCATGCTGCGAATACTCCAAATCATGCTGCGAATACTCCAAATCATGAAAAGGAAGATGGAGATTTGAATGACTCAGATGTACCTCGACCGTCGAAATGGAGTATGGGAATTTTGAATGTACCGGATACCCATGAAGTTCCTGGTAAGATTTCCAAACAATCCCTCAGTTCGCATAATATCTAACAAGCCTATTCTCCAGGTTCGATTCTCCTTCTCACAGGCAAACGAAATGAACCATTAGGTTTACGAAATGCCCCAGCTAGAACTTCAACTTCTACACTTCCACCTCAAACTCCATATGATAGAAGTCGTGCAGCTTCAACTCGGTCGGAAAAGAAATTGACAAAAGATGGGTCAACTGTTTTGGATCCGCAACCAGAAGAATCAAGTAATGATCCTCTTAATTGGCCAATGTGGAGAAGAGATGCAGCATTACTTTCCCTTGGATTATATTGTATGTTGGGTGGTGGTATGACACCAATTTTAGCTGCCGGATTTACAAATGTTGCGAATACGTACGATGTTACAACCGCCGATGTTGCACTTACTACCGGATTGTATATGATGGGTCTTGGTGTTGGTTCGGTATTTGCTTCTCCAACAGCAATTTTATACGGAAAACGTCCAGTTTATCTTGGTGGAGCAATTCTTTTCATCCTTTCTTGTATATGGTGTGCTCTTTCACCATCATATATTTCTCTTCTCATTGCTAGGATCGTTCAAGGTATTGCACTTAGTCCAGTTGAATGTTTACCATCTGCTACAATTGCAGAGATTTTCTTTCTACACGAACGTGCTTATCGAATCGGAATTTATACCTTATTACTGCTTGGTGGAAAGAATTTGGTACCACTCGTTAGTGCTGTCATTATTCAAACACTTAGTTGGAGATGGGTATTTTGGATTGTTACTATGATCGGTGGATTTTGTTGGATACTACTTTTCTTCTTTGTTCCAGAAACATTCTGGGATCGAACACCAAGACCTAAAAGATCAAGATCGAGAAGTCACAGCAGAAAAGGTTCTAACATATCACAAATTATTCACACATTTGGAGGTCTCAGACATTCATCATCCAAAGTACATGTTGCTGCAGCTCATCAACTGGATGGAACTGAAGGGGATCAACATCAACAACAAGCCCGATCTCCACAAATTCAACAAATGAGAACAGCTGAACCAACTCGAAGTATGCATGTTGGTTTTGTTCCGGATGACATGCATTCAGATTCTACTTCTACGAAAATTGATGAAGATAAGGAAGAAGATAAAGATGCTATTACTAGACCTACAAGCCCTCGCACCAGACCCAGTCACTTGGACCGTGATGGTAAGATCTGATCTTCTCATTAAAACAAGACATCGCACTAACAATATTTTGTAGTCCGTGTATCATTTGATCCTAGTACAACTCGACCAGCTACTCGTGATCACGACTCTGTACATCCAGAAGAATCTTCGACATCAACAGGTGTAGCTACTTTACACAACTTCAATTCACCTTACTATAGTAATATCGAAAAGTCCGGAGGAAATTATGTCGATCGTGGTCGTCCAATCGAAAGAAATCTTTCAAGTGCAACTCTTCGAGATGCCGAAGAAGGAGTTTCAGTTCGTGAACCATCTCTTGGACCACAATATACGCGGGAACTTCGAGAAGCCCCCAAACAAACTTTTGTACAACAACTTAAAGTTTGGTATGGTCGTTTGAGCAAAGATAGATGGCTTATAGTAGCCTGTCGACCTTTTATTCTCTTTACATATCCGGCTGTCCTATGGTCTTCAATTGTTTATGCTTGTTCAATTGGTTGGCTTATCGTTCTATCCGAATCCGTCGCTGTTATCTATAGAGATAAACATACATATAATTTCTCCGCTTTATCAACTGGATTAATATATCTTTCTCCTTTCATAGGTGGAGTACTAGGTACAGCGGTGGCGGGAAAAGTAAGCGATGTCATTGTTCGGGCTATGTCCAGAAGAAATGGAGGTCTCTACGAACCGGAATATAGACTTGTAATGGCAGCTCCGGTCGCATTAACCACAGTTATTGGTCTGATGGGTTTCGGTTAGTCTGCTCAAATACATGATAATTGGATAGTTCCAACTATCTTCTTTGGTATCATATCTTTTGGTTGTTCATTAGGTTCGACGACGGCGATTACGTTTTGTGTGGATTCTTACAGACAGTATGCTGGTGAAGCATTGGTGACATTGAACTTTTCGAAGAACATCTTTCATGGATTGGTTTTTTCATTGTTCTTTACAGAGTGGCTAGAGAGGGATGGAAGTAAAAATGTATTCATTTGGTTGGGGGTTATTCAGTTGATTTTAATGGCGGCAAGTGTGCCGATGTATATCTTTGGAAAGAGAGCGAGGATGTGGACAGTTAGAAAGAACTATATTGAAAGGTTTGGGGAGAGGTGGGGGAAATAGGTTTGAGGAATAATGACCTCAAGTGTTTGGATGTGCATTCCGCTTGGGGATTGGACAAGAAAGGATGAATAATGGGAAAGGTGAGTAGATCACCAGAACATCTTTTTTATTTCCGGTTGGTTTAGCGATGGTGTTTGGTATCGGTCTCTTTTACATATATCATGGATGAGGAGTTTATATTTTTTATGAAAGGTTGTACAGAGATTAAGAGGGCTCTGGTACACCGGTATGCATACATATTTGTTTGAATGTTTTGTTTTGATACCAATGGTTTCGCGTTGGCAGTTTAAGATGGACGGGATATAATTGGATGCGACGGGAGTCAGAGAGCAGGGTAAATTGTGATGAGGAATTGGAATAGGAGGGACTTTGCGATGATACCATGGATTATTATGAGGACGTGGGAATGGGGATGGAATGAAATTACTTGAATGAGATACCTGAATTGAAGACATGAAGAGATGGATAGAATAGAATAGAATAGAATCATTTCTCCTAAGTATCTGTTTTGTTCAATGAGTAGGTTTTGTAGATGGGATTTGTGTGTAGGTGAAGAGGGCTAGGATTGGAATGAGTATTCTAATGGAGATTATAGTTGAGATTATAGTTGATGTTATAGTTGAGGTTATAGTTAAGAATCTTAAGATTGAAGTTAAGATTGAAGTTAAGATTGAAGTTAAGATTGAAGTTAAGATTAAAGTTAAGATTAAAGTTAAGATTAAAGTTAAAGCAGAGATATAACTTGGGAGTCGGGATGTGCTGGACAAGGAATCTAGATCTAGGAATCTGGGAATATGGTAATCTATTGTGTGTATTGTGGATGTGGATGGGATGTGGATGCGGATGTGAGTATATACAATGAGTTTTGAGTTTTGAGTTGTGGATTGTGGATTGTTGATTGCTGATCATTGTGATGTGGTGTGGTGTGGTGATGGTGTGTTGGGTGCTTTGTTGGAGGCTGGAGGGGAACGGCGGGTGGTGGGATAGGGGATGCGGGTGGTGGGATAGGGGATGCGGGTGGTGGGATAGGGGATGCGGGATGCGGGATATGTAGATGAGTGTGAGGTTTGGATTGGGGATGAGGGATGGGAGATGAAAGTTGTGGGTGGTGGATGGTGGTTAAGGAGGCAGTGGATGCGAGAGTGAATAAGATAGGAAAGAAGGAGGGAACAAGAGGATGAAGGTAGAGAAGTTTGTTTGATATGACATAATCTTGATGGGGGTAAAGAAATACACGATTGAATCGCGAAACGGAGGTGAGAACCAGGTGAGCTTGTGTCTATCTATCTATAAATATGATATTTATCGGGTACGTGGTTGATTTTATTAGTAGAGCTGGAATGGATAACCAACCTAGAGTAAGAGACAGCTGGGAAGAAATCTCGCGCTGTCTCTTGATGTTCTCTCCTATGTTCTAGCTTATTCTTTGATATATCTAGGTAGGTGAGGTTTTTATTCTTTTTTGTTATTATTTGTCTATTCTTATCATAAACTCGGCGTATATTGTTGAATATAACAATATATTTTGACAGCGATGATAAGAATTAATCTCGTCTCATCCCATCCCATCCCATCTTCTCACCATCAAAGTTTGAGAAAGCAAGTATACTCAGTATTCTGTTCTACAGATACCTGCATCTAAGAATACTCAGGCGCGACATTCGTCCGCACTTGAATCTGATCGAGGGACAGATTTCGTGAGTGTGCAGGCAGGCGCACATGTAATTGGGGGGAGTGAGAGAGGGGGGGGTGGG
>PQXN01000434.1:0-21169 GCA_004786275.1 Botryotinia convoluta
TGGTGGGGGGTTTGGTGGGGGTTCTGCCGCGGGATTGGTCCATAGACCTATTGCTTCGAAGAAACGCCTGGATATCTCCTGGAGGTTTTCTAGAAGTGGGAGAACCTGCGGTGGTATTCGAGGACCCCCGATTAGCGACGTGTTGTTTGTTAGTACTCGGGTGTAGATTGTGACGATTAGGGAGAGGTAGAGGTAGCAGTAGTTAAGCTTGTTGTCTATGATGAATAGACGGGAGAGATGGGAGAGATTGGGGAGATGGGGATGTGATGGTGAGGGTTTGGGTTCTTGCGTTTGCCGCATGGTTTTGTTGGGTCTGGGTTGGGATGAATGGATGTTATTTTGGGACTTGGAATTTGGACAGCATGTCTTGTGGTTGGAATTGGATTGAAATGGTAGTTAATGGCTTTGAAAATACTATGAGCTACTGATAATGCTGAAAGAAAATGGATGTATATCAGCTTTGTTACACTTAGCTTTACAAGGAAAATTCATGGGAATAAAGAGATCTTGCCGCATTTGATGGGAGAAGATGGATTGATGGCTTTGTTATTTGGAATTAATGAATGATACATATTAGCGAGGATTCTTTCTGGAATCTGTAGTATTGGAAGTATGCTAATCAATCAACTACTGGAATTCTCCGTACTTTTCTCTGAGATATTTTAATTATTGGGTTGGGGTGTAATCAAATACTACCTAGGTAGCAATTGTAGGAGAATATTGGAGTTTTCAGAATGGGAAGGTACGATAATAATCATTGTGGTCCCTTGTGGTAAAATGGACATAAACTCGTTTTACAAGATCGATGCATATCCATCCTGAAATTCTCTACACTGTATTATGTTAGTTATTGCTAGTACTAAAAAATCATCGGATATGAGTACATTCGCTTGAATCGTCATACCCCTTTTGTCAACAAGAGGAACAAAATGAATAAAGGGGAATATACAATTTTTTCTCAATCTTCTAAATTCAAAGTCTCGATAAATTTCGAGAAACTAACGTCCCGTTCATCGCATTAATAGATGTGTATAAGGAAGAAGAAAGACGGGAAGTCAACTGGACCTACTAATCACGAGCAAACCACTCTGTATATCCCAGATCAAGCCGTGTCATTACAATGCGAGGAAATTGTATATGGTAAGAAGGAATAGGTAAATCACCACAGTCAAAATTCATTATCATTATTAGATCTCTTAACTCCTGACTACCCCTAACACCCCACTCCCTTTTCGGAAACTGTTAAACAAGAATGAAGCAAAAAATCTCATTAAAAAAGCTCTACTACAATAGAAAAAGAAGAATACTCAATAATGAATTGTAATAAGCGCACCAATTACAGAGATAATAGACTATCGGCTGACCAATTAATTGCTTGGAGTTGAGGTTAACGAGGAGTATTCTAGAGAGATACTTTAGTTCCTCCACTTGGGTTTTAGAGCCAATGCTATGAATCCTGAATATCACCTTTCTTTTTGAATCTCGAGGTTTTAGTCCCGATAAGGTACTCACGAGGTGTTTGTATTCGTCTTCTTTTTGAATATCGCAAAAGCAGATACGTTCATCGGCTATGATAGCCGTATATCTTTTAAATAATTTCTGCCGCCATAAATACGAATTATATCGAGGAAACTATTCTTGACTTTGAAGATCGATGGACGAGAAAGACATAGGACTATTACGAAGTTGCAAATTGAAGAAATATAAGACTTGCTATATATAAATATATAGTTCACTTGGGGGTATATTTTGTTGTTCTCCTTCAACCAAAAATTTGATATGCAAGTAGTCTTCCTTTTATGCCCATGCCCATATCCACCAACGCCGTCATAATATAGCATATTGTACATTTCATCATGAATATCAGTATACAGATCAAACCATGTCTCTTCCCAAATAATTCATCCTCTCATCATACTCAATCTGAATATCCGTCCGCCTCACAATTCTTTCATCCGGCCTCGAAACCAATTCATAATCCTCATTTTCCCCTTCCCCTCTCCTTTCATTATCAGCAGATCTTCCATTCGGACTCCTCAAGATCCCCTCCTCACTGTGTCCACTTCTACCACTCCAACTCGTAATTGTCTTAAGATTCGGAGATTGCGTAGGAATAGTATCACCCTGAGTCAATATATTTGACTGATGACTCGCAGTGGGGTCACTCCCACCAGGAGGAGTTTTCTTAAATCCACTCCAAGAGCCCGATCGTGCGCCTCCAGGTTCAGTATCTGAGCTGTGTTCGCTGGTGAAACCAAGGATTTTCCAGCTGCGAAGAAGAGGACGGAGGGTGGCGGTTGATGCAGCGATTATGCCGAGGGCAATCTCAATCGTGGACCAGATGAAAACGGGAGTGATAGAATCTTTGTGTGGGAGATGAGATGTTAGTTAATGAAGTGAACTTAGGTGTGCATTGCTAGGTTGAATAAAGACACTAGCAAGGAGCAACTTACATAATGCATCTGTAACATTTAGAAAAGCCACCAGATACTTAAGACGAATGATCGTAGCAGCACTTGCACTATTGAGACAAAGCCTCATGTCAGTTTCCTGATAACTATAAAGACGACGAATTGTTTCCTTACACGATTCCCAAACTTAGAATAACCATAATAGAGCACTTTAAACGAAGACTCATCTTGATGTCCCACAACATCGGTATTGGCAACAAGGCAAAAAGCCAATCAAAGAAAATCGTCTCGGCCGAGATGGCATATGCAAAATTCGCAATGACACGAGGTTCGAAACAGACTCCTGGAGTTAATGGATCCCATGACGCTCTTAATGGTCTGCATTGTACACATCCAATAACAAATATTACTATTGTCCATATCCATATTATAACAAGACTGATCCAGATCAGATATTTGTAGAAGGTTTTGACAGAAGTAATGCGAAGGAGGAGGAATCCGACGCTCGTTTTTATTATGGCTGTGCAAAGAATATAGCCGAGTTCGACGAGAACTTGGTACTGGGTGTGTTAAAATCTTTCTACGAATTATAAATCAACACAGGATGTAACTCAGAATGTATACCTTTGCAGCATTGATTAACTGATCGTAAGTAAGTTGAGTGGCATGTACTCCAACTCCATAATGAATACCAAGGTATGCAAGAACTGAATCGGCAGTATACGCAACCTGTAAGTTCGATTAGCTAAAACCTATTTGAGATTCGAACGCCATCATTATATCTTTGGATCCACTCACCAACCCAAGAAGAATCCAATAATCATCACTTCCAAAAGTCCTCGAAACAATTGTCCTCGTATAACATCGCAATCCAACACTCAACCAAGAAAAAAACAAACCTACCGTCACTACGGTCAGAATCTGGATTTGTCGGTCCTCCATGATATTAAAAACCTCGTCGTAGTGGATAGCTATTCAGACGTTAAGAGGATCAATCATGATAAGATACAGATGTAGATGTAGATGTAGATTTTTTTTTTCATGTACAAAATTAAGATTTAGACCCAGGCGGTTCCACATATATGAGGGGATGGAAGACTGCCTCGACTGCATGTTCGACTTCCGCACTTAGATTGTTTTGGCATATTGATCAATCGAGGGGACTTGACGATCCGTGCTGAGATACTATGCCGTATGAGCTCTGATGTCAAGTTGGGGAAGCTGAGCGGTATATGGATGCGAGAGTTAGCAAAGTGGATACTTTTAAAGAGGAGTTTAAATCCATTTTTGCTTAATTTCCGTTGAAATTCCCGAGATTGGTGCGGAACGGAAGCAAACTAGAGCTGATTACAGTAAATACAGAAAGACTCATTATCAGTTTATTGAGTTTGTAGTTATACGGTAATGGTGATAATTATGCTCGGTTATGCAAGGGGAAGAATTCTGTAAGACTTGCATCCTGAAAATAGGTAAGGAAGGGACCTCGGCTTGGCATTGAGTGATGCAATAGAATTCCCCGAGGAAAAAGATCAATCAATTGAGATACATACTTTACACTTACTTGCTCGACTTGCGACCGCTTAGACTTTGAAGTTTGAGCCCTCGGCATCTATTTCTTGACAACCAATTAAACGACGATCCAGATATAATCCTAGTGGTCGATCTGTGGATCACGAAACTCAATGCCGGGTCAAGACTCAAAAGCACCAGAAGGAACGTCTCGTCTCTCAAAGACTGTATAAACTTAAGAGATTCACCCTCTTGGCGACTAGGGCCTCAATGATTGGCGAGATTGTCGTGTCTAAAGTATTCGACCTGGGTGAGCCACACACGAGCCACAGCCTGCTTTATCATATCTAACCCCAAATTTTCTGGCAAAATCATTCTGTGAATCACCCGGGAAGACCCCAAATACCAAGAGACTGAATCCATAAAGTTTACACGGGTATTTTTTAAAGGGTTCTTTCCGTGGTAGAATTAGCTAGTTAGGTGGGGTATCAAGAGATCATCTCTCGTATTATCCGAATACAACTAATAGCTCAATACCCATTCTCCGTAGTAGAACACTAGAATCAATATATCTTTTGTGCCCAACGCAGTGATACACTAAATTAACTTAGGTAGGTTCATGACGAATAGATCGTGCATAAGCATACGTATAAGTTACATATAATTCATTTTCCCTCTCCACAGGCAACCAAAAATGGAAAAAGTAGGGTTCATTGCCGACCCGTAACGCTCAGACCGAGCAATTGACAGCTCCTTTGTCATCGCTTCATACTTAGGTATATATATACATCTAGCAATCTAATAGTTGAAGATCTAGAAATATTCAATTCGAATAGAATACTGTAGGTTCCACTATACCATGACAAATAGACATCTACTCCCCGAAATACGAGTGCCGGACAGAAACTTTTCATCGTTTTGGGGATTTACCGAACGCTAGATGAACAATCAGCTCAAGACCTCATCGTCTAGAGCAAACCCAAGAAAGTAGCGCAAGTAGCACGTGACTATAATCATCAAAGCCCCCTCCGCCCATGACTCAACGTCATTTTTCGAACATCAGATGTATCAAACGCCCAAGTTCAGACCGAATATTGCTCTGTGCAATAACACGTATAAAACATATCAAGAAAACAAAACAAAAGCAATGTTTCAATGAGGCT
Organism: Botryotinia convoluta; assembly: GCA_004786275.1. Lineage (NCBI taxonomy): Eukaryota > Fungi > Ascomycota > Leotiomycetes > Helotiales > Sclerotiniaceae > Botryotinia > Botryotinia convoluta. The sequence continues at coordinate 5,084 of PQXN01000434.1, forward strand.
TTGTCTAAAGCATCTATCACTTCCCACTCCCTTACTGACACTCTATATTGTCCTTAGGTAAGAGTTAGACATCTTGTGCGTTTGTGTTATCAGAAAGGAATCGCATACCGAACCTCGATGTCGGAACCCCAGATTCAGAATTAAGAATCGAGGTCTTTTCTAGCAAGGAAGACGATACGAACTACCGGGTCACTGAGATAAAGTAAACTAATCCGTCCACATCAACTCCTCCACTTCCACCTCCACTTCCACCATATAGAACACTCTTTTAGTCTCATCCACTACTCCTCACGGAACAATTCCCTGTGAATCTTTACATCATTCAGATGATCCCTCGTTGGAACTCGCGAAGTCATATTCATAAGCCTCGGTCCTCTTGCTGAACACGTATTTGGCCATCTGATGATACGATGCAGAACCGGTGTGGTGATAACAAGCCTTCCAAGCTCCGGAAATTACTCGCACTTCATATTAAATGTCGAATAATTAAATGTTTCTTTCTATTAATACTATTTACTAATGTATGTATGATATGATTGATTAAATCAACCAAAGATATCTAGTGATTCTATGTGGCCATTTCATCTAAGCACCAAGCTAGATGCTGAGCCATTTTGGCATCCCAGGTAGACCATTTCCCCCTGTATTCCTATGATGCGCACTTGTTTATGTAGCACTTCCTGATTCAATAATCCATCCCAGTGAAATATATCCAGCAAAAAGTAACATCCAATGGAATGGATGTTCAGGTATCTCAAATGATAAAAATGTAATTCCTTCCCATCCCAAACCGCCATTGAACACACTTTAGAAGCCAAGCGAACGCCACAAGCAAATTCCTCTCCAAAATTATATTGGATGAGTTGGATCTAATCATTCCCACTCGCCTTCATCATTGCGCTCAACAGAAGCTCCCTTCCCGGAAATCAAACCCGTTCCCTTTGGTTTACCTCGTCCCCTTGAGATTGAACTGGACCTAGCTCGCTTCTTTCGCCCCCCTGTAGCTCCATTCGAACCAGCCTTTCTCTTACGGCCTCTTCCGCTGCCACCCGGCGGACCTGGTGTGCCATCTTCATCATCGCTGGGTGTGCTCATTCTACCTCTCTCGTCAATCTCGTCATTTTCTGCTGAGACCTTGAAGTCGTGATCTACATTTAGTAGTTCCACAAAGGCTCGACATTGCGCTTCCATTTTGTCCTCAGACTCGCAACTAGTCATTCTACCACAAACTTCGCTCCAGAATTTATCTCCAGAGACGCTTGTTACCTTTACCGGAGCCCGACTGAGATCTTTGGTTGCACCTTTAACTTTTCCATCTCTATTCATCAATCCAAACTGACGACGAAGATATGTACGAGCCTCCCACAGATTCGTAAGCATGATTGAGATTGCAGTGAGCTGTTGTAGGCGCATTAAATCTCGCTTTGGTACGTCTGGATGAATATGACCATTTGCATCGGTTTCATTTGCTGGTTGGTCGAGGCTAATATGAAGGACCTCTGTCTCAATCGCATGAGCAATACCCGTACCTGTACCCGCAACCAATTTCTCCATCGAATCGATAGTTGACAGTAATTCATCCACAGTTTGATATTCGAAGAAAGCTAGATTCTCGATGATGAATTGCGCGAAATCCAAATGATGTGGTAGATCTTCAATGGCGTCGAGTTTTGCCGGGTCAAAATTGATTCGCGAGCATAGGCTATCGAACAATTTCTTTCGGTTCTTGACTTTACTAATTTTCATGACTTCAATCATCATCCAGAGTTTCGAAGTGAAAGGATTAAGTGTAGCACCATGAGTGTCCTTGACTACATCTCTCTGGTATGCGTACGCAGCCAAAACAGCTCGCAAATATTCCTTCTCAAGAATCGTCTCATGCTTCTCGTGAAGGGCCCTGTGCTCCCTGAATGCAATGTCGGCAATTTTGCTAGTAGGTGAAGTTTCCAGGGCGATGAGAGTGCAAGCAGTTTCCTTGGGATGAACAAGACCTTGTCTATTGATGCTTGCAACAACCTCTGCAGCAAGAAGTGCTTCCTTATCCTGGCTACCAAGCGCGATGCGAGCAATATCTTTCAAGAATCTCTGTGCGATATCCAATGCAACACCGTCACCTTGACTGCCGCCCATGACACCCAATTTTGCCTTTGAATCTGTACCAGTGCCGACCGCGCCATCGCCACTTTCTTCTGATCGCTTTTCCTCAATTGAAAGATATTCTTTGAAGGCCCTCATCACGATCGTCTCCAATTCCAAATCCTGATCACTAAATACTTGGATGAACGTAGTGTAAACGTTGGCGGCGGAAAAGTTTTTCGGCCAAGATTGACAAACCATACCCATTGCATCAAGCGCATGCTTCCGAACTTCCATAGGCTGAGAAGGTGTCGCAAATGGGGCAAATGTATCAACCATCAGTTTGGAAACCGAGGTGCCTTTCATCTTTGGAAACTCCTTCTCCTTGAAAATCTCATGTTGAGGATCAAGGTCGCAGTGCTTACCACACATACCACAAATAAGGAGAAGTTTTGTCAATTTCTTAACAAGATCAGCTCGTTTTGGGTCGTTCAAATCGATAGTTTTCATTTTCTGAATACCAGCCAAACTAGATAATACGACTCTTGTTAAGTTATGATAATCGTCAAGAACACTACTAATGATCCATAAACATGCAACAATGTCATCTAAAATAGATTTGGGACTGCGTGTCATAGTTGGCAATAGATGCTTCCTAATCTCAGTGAGGAAACCATGTTGAACCTTGGGTAAACTAGGAAGGACATAGCGGAATATGATAACAACTGAACGATAGATAGCAGCTTCATCACCACTACCGACGTTTGCAACATATGGCTGTAATAACTGGATTTGATCAGCTGTGAATAGATTTGCATTGGACTTGGCAAATATGGTGAGCACTTCCAGAGATTCCCGAAGATTTGGCGCATCAGAATCCTCGGAAGCGACATTATCAATAATCGTCTCAAACATAGCAGCAACAAGTGCTTTGCAGACCTTGAAATTGGCGTCAGGGTACTTCGACTTTGGTGAAAATAGATTCTGGAGCACTTTGTCTAACACACCAGAGGTTCCATTTTGTCTTTGAGCCGTCTTGATGATCAAGGTAACGTGGTCCGAAATGGCGAGTTTTGCTTGAACTGATGTATCTTCAGATCCAGTTATTTTGTAGAAAGGTAACATCCAAACTTCCTCGATTGTTGACCGAGCCAATTCTTGAACACTATCATCAAGGTCGGTGACTCTGTAAAGGATAGCATCTGCAATCGAAGCCCTGACATCTTTATTGGTGTTGCTCAAATAGATGTCTTTTAGTAGCTTCATAGCTCGTTTTCGAACACCGACACCACTATCATTGACACGGTGAAGAATACTAGGAGTCATCTCCACCTCAAGGGATGGTACCAATGAGATGCATTTTCCAATGAGACCCAGTGCCGAATCTCTTACACCCACTGAAGGATCATTCGAGCACCTCAAAATCATTTGCTTGGCGGTGGGCTCTCTTTCAAGAATGGTTGGATCTGTTTCCAGGACCTGGTTTACACTCTTCAGACTCTTACTTCTAACGGTAGCTTGTTCGCTGAACATTGATCGAAGTAGAATATCAAGCACACGACTGAAAGATGTGCAAAAGGTTGAATGCAACAAGGTCACAGAGTAAGCCAAGCGGGCATGACTAGGGTCAACAGAACCATGGCCATATTCTGTAGAAAACCATTTTTTATCTGTGATCATCATTCTAAGTCGGTATGCCACTTTACCATAGTTCTCCTCGATGCGCTCGTGATCAGGATCACTATCAAGAATGTTGTCGTATTCGTCTGCCAATTTTGAAGCCCATTCAACAATCATGAGAGAAATACTGCTTGCTAGCTGAGGATCAACAAAGCAGCGGTCTTCCATGAAATCTAGGCACATGAAGTAAGGTCCACCCCATGTCAAGATCTCGTGAGTATTCGCTTCGTGTTTAAGTGATTCCTCAACCATTCTTGAAAGAGCCTGTCCCATACGTCCATCTCGATTTTCAAGCGAGGCGGCACTCTTTCGAACATGAAAGTGCAATTCCGAGATTGCTGCACCCATTGACCCAAGAAGATCAAGGGCCATGTTCTTGGCAGGAGCAGGGGTTTTTTCCGCTTCAGCGAGCTGGACCATTTTGAAGAGGAATAGGCGTAAGAGCAATTCTGCAGCAGGCCAGTCCGGAGAGTTCAAACATGTAACAAAGTCTTCGACAAAGAGATCTAGCAGATTCCGGTATGGTGTATCGCCATTCTTCGTAGATTTAATTGCTCTACTAACAATGAAATTAACCACATATCCCGTGTTCTGTGTCGCACTTTCCAGTAGTGAAGCTCCGCAGTCTTTCAGCTCTTGGATCGCTGTGACGTTCTGCTCGATTGCTCTTCTTTCTGTATCGTATCTCCGACGATTATCAGCATCATTGATTCCATCCTCTTGGCCCTCATCATCTCCAGTTAGAGCATCTTGGGCCTTGCGTCTTCGCTTCTCTTTCGCATCATCCGTCTTGCTGGCACTTGTCTGAATCAACTTCATAATTAATGCCGAGACAAGTTGAATGCTTCCCCCATCCGCCAATTTAAATTGTCGAGCGCTCTGCTTGGTAACAGGAAGCTTCTCCAGGGATGTCAGAATCTCATTGAAGATTTCTGCTCTTTCTTTTGGGTTGTTGTTGAATACTTGTGCAAGTACATCCATCGCTATGACTCTAAGATTGTCGAATTTAGGGATACCTAATACGGAGTCTTTCTCTGCATGAGCATTCTCGACAAATATCAATTTGGAAGCTGCATATTCAAGACTGTTGATGACCGTTTCAGATAGATCAATATTGGCCACGAGAACTGCCATGAGTGACAAAAGGCGTCTGCATTGAGCAAGTAAATTAAGAATAGCTTTCTTCTGGGCAGAAAGTAGCTTGAACAATGTTGAAGTCGACCCCGTGCTGCGAAGTTCCACAATCGGAATTATGAAATTCTCCATGATGTTTTTGAAGGCATTCAAAGCGGATTGAATTAGGTCTTCTGAGTACAGCTGCTTCTCGTCACGCCCGCCAGTCATAACTCTGAGCGAGGTGCGAGCAGATTTGAGTCCAAGTTCTGCATTCGAAATCTGTAAAAACAGACTTTCGACATCTGACTCTCCCATTTCCTCGTCGATCTTCAAGACGAGTGTCTCGGCTTCTTTCAAAGCAGCTTCAGACAATTTTTGAATTCGAATCAAGTCTTCCAAGGGAACCTGTTTGATTCTGCCAACTTCAATAATTCTGTTCAAGAGACCCTCGAGTCGCGTTTGAGTATTAGCCGCAAGGCCGATTCCCTCGTTCGTCGAAATAAGGAAATTGCTAGAGATATTAGTTTCAGGTTGGAATTGATTTTCGGCTTCGAAAACATCTTGAAGATATTCTCGAAGGTTTCGCGCGGCAATATCGGCCTTCTCTCTTTGGTCAATCACTCCAGAGACATTCCCTTCATATTCATCGGAGCCCGCTCGTCTTCGGTTCTTGGCAGGACTTTCAGGCGAGTCTGGAAGAGGATCTACAACCTTATATTCTTCTGGTTTTATCTGTGATTGCGGAATGACAACTGATATGCCTGGTTGTGAGGAAGAAGGCGGAATATTCTGACTTTGCTTGCCATCCTGAAAAGCGGCTGGTGCAACTTGTGGAGGAGGAACCGATGATTGAATATGCGATGTTTTGGGACTGATCTTCATGACATGTGAGTTTGACGCAGGGCTTGGACTTTGTTTGTGAATAGACGCAAGTGCCTTTGGCAAAGGAATTTCGACCGCGATTTGCGACTTCGCTTTAGGCGCGACATTCGCATGTTCAGCAGCAGGCTTCGTAGTAGTGGCTTCAGGAAATATAGTAGCGCTGGTATTCGCAGTATGGGCCTGCGAATTCGTATTCCCATAGCTGCTACTTGGATTCCTCGACTTCGACTGCGACTTAGTTCTCTGCTTCTGGATTTTATGCCTCATAGCTGGCACTTCTAGGCGCTCCGCAGTCTTATACTCCACTTTAGTTGAGTCGTATAGCATCTGCGCAAAGGGTGAAAGGTTTGGTTTCAATGGAGTAGCATCAAGAAGTGATGCAATCTTTGGTCCGATCTTCAAGTTACTTTTTTGAACGTCAGTAAGATCGAATTGTTTGCTGGATTTCGAACTTACTGTATTGTATGGTCTTCTGGTTTAAGCAACTGTTCAAGATCTTTCAGAGTTCTTTGCAGGCGCTGCGAGGTCTGATATGGGTTCGTTGCTTCGGCGTTCAAGCTTTCTAGACTTTCTCTGCCTTGTTGAGTTTCTGCTGCATTTGAAAATAATGAAGAGGAAGAACCAAGTCCTATTGTAGGTAATGGGATAATATCTGTAAATTTAGTGTTGTTAGGAAAACTGAGAATAGTAATTGGGGATAGGATAGGTTTGAAAGTGAAGAGAAGGCAAGGTACCAGAATTGAAGGGAACGACAGAGGAAAAAGGTGAATATGGAAGAGCCTCGTCGACGGTGAATGGTCGTGGCCTCATTTGACGGGTTTCACTCGAGGAAGACGCGCCATTTGTCCCATTATGGCCATTCTGGTAGTTATAGCCATACCCATACCCATACCCATTACTTGAATCCATGGTGAACCTGTTCGGCGTGGTGAGGCGTGGATGGGCGCAAGGCCGGAAGGCTCGTAGAGGTGTGATGAGAATTTAAAGATCCAATAGAATTAATTTACAAGATCATATCGTTGTACAATCCAAAGTCGTTATCCGCAATACATACTGTTTCCTTTGAAGCATAATAAATGTTGTCGACGAACGTCCAATTCGACTTCACCATTGAATATTATTATTAGTAGCCGTCCGTTACAACTTATGTAGGCAGCCTTGCGCTAAAGATCTGGATTGGATGGGCCGTCACTAGCGGCTTTCTTCCATTTCAACTTTGGGCCTTGCATGCATACCTAGTAGGTATAGAAATTTATTTTTGAGGAGCACCAAAAAAACATCAAAACACCAAAATCTTCAAAACTTGACAATCAAGCAGAACCTCAAAATGTCTGCAGTTGGATCTCTAGTGTTTTGTACAGATTGTGGCAATCTGTTGGAAAGCTCTACTGGTAATAAGAACACTATTTTAACATGCGATTGCTGTGGAGCAGAAAATAAAGGTACGCGCAATTTGTTTCTTCCCATTGTTAGAGTGAATAGTACTGATCAAACTTTACTTCTAGATACTGCTTCACAAACAATCGAGACGAGAACAAAAGAAGCATCCTTCCCCTCAGTATTGCGCCAAAAAAGATCAGTCGTTCAAACGGTAGAGAAGTCTGATTATGAGAATCAAGCAATGAGTAAAACGCCATGCCCAGAATGCGGCGCAAAGGAGGTCAGATTCACAGCAGTACAATTAAGAAGTGCGGATGAAGGAAGTACCATTTTCTACAACTGTACCTGTGGTAACAAGTAAGTTTGCATTGTATTGATACAATTGTTTCTTCCCTACTGACATATACTAGGTGGACCGAGAACAATTAATTTGCGACGCACGGCGCATGGAGATATTACTTCACGATTCACGAATTGTATATCATATGGTATGGGGGACTTTTTATCTGGTGTTTGGTAGGAAGAAATTGTGATATTTTAATGGGCCAAGCACTTTGGCACCAGCCGTCTATTTAAGTAAAATAAATACGACGAGTTTATTTGGAAAAAATAAAAAAGACTTATGCGGCTGCGACAGCTTCCTTCTCTGGGATCAGCGCATACTCGGTCTCTCCGCTCTGCTCGAACTCCGCCATATCCAACGCAAGGATAACACTATCTCTCACAACCGAATCCTTATCGTTCAAGAACTTTTTAAGTGTATCCTCGACGCCTTCCTCGTCACCTAAGCTTCCCAAAGCCTCGGCCGCTTCATGTCTGACCATACTGACTTCCTCCAAGTTACTCAAAGAATCAGTAAGGGCAGGAATGGATGCTGGATGAGACAATTGTCCGAAAACGAAGGCGATTTCGTGTCTGAAAAGTGCAGATTTATCATGGAGACCTTTAGCCAAGGCATGAACAGCCGGGATGGCGGTAGGAAGATCCGGGGGTGATGCAAGATCTCGGAGACCAAACATGGCTCTGTATCGGATGAATAGAGGAACTTTGGTATTCAAAAAGGTTTCCTCAAGTTTTTCGACTGAAAGTGATTCTGAGTTCTCTTCTGCGGTTGGTGGAGCAGGGTCAATAGATGCGAAATCCCTATAGTTGAAGATATTGTCAGTAATGCAATGCAAAAAGAATCCCAAGCAACTTGTGGAAGAAATCTCTCAAGCATTTGAAGATTGGAGCGTATCGCTACGCTACCTCTGTTATGTGCATGTTCTGTTCTTCTGAAACATAAAAAAGATTCACTCACGATTGTCGTAATTTTTCTGCTTTGCCAGCGTCCGAATGTGCCCATTCAATGTTCTCCACACTCAATTCGCACGTTTCCCTAACCTCAACAGGCTCATTGGGATCATCCCTCCTCTCTTTGAGCAACTGCAAACAATCCCTATCTGCCAAAGCACCCAGAGCCTCAGCAGCCTCATGTCTAACCATACTATCTTCCTCTCGATTCTCCAAGACTCCTCTCAAGAATTTGGAACTCTCAAGATTCCTGGTTTGACCCAAGCAATACGCAAGCTCATGTTTCAAGAGTGCGGATGGAGAGGCAAATGCAGCTGCAATGGCTTCGATGGCGGGAACATTTAAGGGTGAAGATGGCATACACGCGAAATGTTTTAGAGAAAAGAGGGCGCGGAATCGGAGACCGATAGGTTGGGCTTCTGAGCAAAGGGTTTTGCGCAAACTGAGGATCGTAGCGGTTGTAGTAGTCTCCTCTGGAGCAGGAGATGTTGCTGATGGAGCCATTTTGATAAGTTTCTCTGAATATGATCCTATATGGTGTTGTGGTAAAAATGTGGTGGACTTTGAAGAAATAGGCAGCTCGGAGAAATAAATTATCAATTGATCGGCTTAAGGCGCATGCGAAATCAAAAATACAAAGGGTGCCCGCACTAAAAGATTCGAGAAAAAATTGTGGCCGATTCGCGGGGTCTATCTATATTACGTAATATGACACATGCATCTGCACCTGCTAGGTTTGTAATAGTGGATCTATCTATACAATAGAAGGAAAAATTCAACATCTCCACAATGCGTGAAAGGTAGAAGAGACAGACACATAACTGCAAAAAGTATCAACGAAAAAAACGTCAAAAACGAACCCTCGGTTGTACTTCAGGATCGAACTGAAGTAGCAAACAACCTTCATGTGAGAAGGTCGTAATAGGAATCGAACCAATATCTCCGGAATCAGAATCCGACGTGCTAACCATTACACCATACAACCATTTTTGGGGGTTCTTGTGATGGGCAGAACATCGGATGTAGCTATATCAAGCAATTCAAAGCAAAATCGTGAAGCATAATAAACCACGTACCAAAATAGATTCCCATATCTATCTTGAATAGTTATCGGATCTGATTTCGAATATTAGCATAACAGTATCTGACTGTCGAATTCGAGTCTGATTATTGAAAGTATCTAAATATCTAATTCAACTTTGAATATCAATAATATCTGATTGTTGAACTCGAATCTAACTATTGAAGGTATTCAAACATTTGATCTAATTTAAAATATCAATAATATCTAACTATCAAATTCAATTTAGAATACTAAAAGTAGGGAAATATCTGAACTGATTTGAATATTAATATTATTTAATTGTCAAATCTAAAGCGGACTATTGAAAGTATTAAAATATCTAATCTAACTTAAAATGTTGAAGATATCGAATCATCAAATTCGAAATAGACCATATATATATTACTACAAGGTTTACTTAGTATACAACTTCTTTCATCCGTCGTGTGTCATACATCAGTACTGCTTGAGCAAAGAAGGTTCTAACTGGTATAGATAGCTAGAGATATTTGTAATCTGATTCCTTGTTCTCTCCTCTTCAAATATGATTTTATATCCTTTGGCGACCTCACTCGCCTAGTCTTACGGTCTTCTTGTGTACTGAATAGTATTTATTTGCTCTAACACATTGGGATTGGCTCAGCTCTAGTTTCATTCGATACATTGAGATGTATTTAAAGTATCAGATCTGTTTGAAGTAAAGGGTCTAGCTAATGGGAACGTTGGATCTCGCTCAAGGCACATCATACATAGTCTTTCAAAACTTGACAGCTTTCGGTTTTAATATGCTACATATGCCTATCATTGTCATTTTCTTCTGTGAGGCGCTGCAACGCCCACTTGGAGTAGCCGTCAATTTGGCTCTTAGCACGATGCGGAAAGCACGAGTAAATCCTCGAATGTAGCTACAATCAACGAAGGGGTTTCAGGATGTCAATTTATCAAATCACTTGGGCATTTCAAAAGAGTTCATTCAGTACATCAAACAGATTCAGACATGAAGAATCACTCATTGTGGGACTTTAGTCTGGACTATCGAAACTATGGCCAAGGAGCCCATTACTCTTCCTTGAGATAATTATGTTTGTGCTTTACTCCTGTCTCAGGCTTCAAAAACATCTTCTGGTAGACGGTGCTCAATAGTGTGAAGCCTATCTAATTCCGAGGTCGCCGATTCAATCTGCTCCAATTCATCTTCATCCATATCAAATACAGGGCTCGTCATGTAACCCTCATCCTCGGCCATATGCGATAATTGAGGATTCTGTTCGTCGGATAACAGCCGAGGACCAATGTTGGCCTGGAAGGCCAGGTCATGATGATACGCCGCTGGAGGATGTAGGCTACACGATGGGTACCTGCGGGGCAGGTAAGTCAAGATCTGGGACGGGTAACCCATGGAGTATCTGCAAATTATCTGTGGGTACCTACCTACCTATGTATTGTATAATATTAGTATAAAAATTAGTATAATGTAAGCTTGGATCATTTTGAGGCTATAAAATCATCTGGGAATAGCCTCAAATTTAAGCGAAAAGCGGAAGTTACAAATAATCCGCAAATAATCTGCAGATACTCCGTGGGTTATCTGTCCCAGATTTTGAATTACCCGCCCCGCCGACTCGCGGGTATCCGTTGCGCAGCGCAATGGGTTCCGAGGAAGTTGATGAAATGGCAATTTCAACATCTCGATATCGAGCATATTCCATAGCATATGAAAAGTTCGTTCTTGCAACATCACCTGCTCGATATGCAAGTGCTGCTTAGGGTTGTGAAAAGACCGTCTTGTCAAGTTGTAGTGTCACTTCATGTCATATCAGTATGAGATGTCAATGTCAGCGATTTTTTCAAGAATTCAGATCTGAATCTTAATCGTCTCATCTGAGATACCGTTTGTATATAGGGTTATTGTCTGCTGTCATCAACCAATATTATACTGATATTATATGATCGAATTGGCTGTGGAGATTTACGAGTTCGCCAGTCATATGAGTTTTTTCATGTCTTCTCAGCTGACCATCACACCAAGTTTACATCCCTAGTGCTGCCACCATAACCACACTCATAGCTGTTTTGTATACATTAGGTGTATAAAGTAGGGTTATAGATACGATTTAATGATTAAGTTATGATTGTTGAATCGATACTATTCGACTGGATACAGTCAACCACTCGATTGTTATAGGAATATTGTATGATGAGTTAATAGTATTCGCAATGGGAGTTTTTGAAAATATAACATTTAACTTTGTATAGTAAAATGTCTGATTATTTCAAAAGGATTTCGATATTATAATTTTCGATGAGATGAATTATGTAACTCTAATTGCTCAAAATGAGCTTATTATGGGACGATATGTTATATTAATATGATAGGTGGATAGCCAAAAAAGAGGTTGACAGATATGATCTGATAGTGTACTTTGATATGACGGCCATTTCACAATCTATTGTATAGTCAAATACGAATGTACCTGATCGATGGAATTGGTTCAAAGCTTACTTCATGTCTGCAATAAGCATCATTCACAGCAACAAACAACCTCAAGAATGATGGAATTAGATACAAAAATATTGTGAATGATAATCACACTTCTTCCAGCGGCTTAGCCATCTCGAACGACGATCCCAAAATCAAGACACATCTTTCCTATCTAAGATGCTTTATCTGCTTGCAGAGAGGCGCAGACCATTAATCCAAAGCTCTGAGATCTCACCATTCAATAGTGTAGAATGATGTTTATTTTGTGAACTGGCGAAACACTAACACTTATCAGATCAGTGATTATGGAATAGCATGTTACCACAGCCCCGCGGCGGCATAACGTAATATGCTAAAATCCTATATGTAACAGTCTGGAAAGATTGACGGATCTGTTGAGGCGTGTCAACGATGCATGATTCCCCCCGTCATTTAGGGTGCACGGAGAGCGGGCAATGAGTGGCACATGTATGAATACTGGAAACCCCGTAAAGATACACGTAACAAATGTATATTTTCTTTGTTTCAGAGGAGTTCGCCGAAAACTTGAGTGCTATTGCTTATTTGAATCAAGTAGCCGAGATGGTCATCCTCCTTCAAATAGAACAAAGGGAAAATATGAGGAGTCTGAATAGGTTACGTTTGCGAGTGAAGGAAAATGTACACCATATCATTGTCATCATACTAAGACAAGTTTCTCATCTATAAAAACCTCGCTATTGAAAGGTAGCCTTGAATTTTGGTCAACTTTCATGTCGCAATATACCTCAAGCAGGAAAAGGAACGACGCGGTTGCCGTTTCATTGCCATGCTGTGTATACTTTATCAGTACAGCCGAGATGCGATCCAACATAGCATTGACGTTGGCATCAAGCAAAAAGCTCTAGCTATCCTTCTCTGGTTGACAGGAAAAGCAAATCATCTCTATAAGAGACATTTCAATTTCTCAATCCAATTTCAACAATGAGACAAAAGTATCCCATGCCTGAAAATATACAGTGCCTCTAAATATTTGAAAACAAGAAGAACTACGAAACTCCAATACAGAATAGGACTTTGGAATATCTAAAATAGAATCAAACAATCAAATGGCAATTCTTATGACATAGAACTTCAACGCGGTATAATCCGAGCACAAGAGAGTGGAAAATGAAAACCAGATGAACAACTATGTCATCGGGATTGGAAGTCAGAGGCAGGCATGGGATATGGTATGGAGCTAAAGTAAACTAACTCTCCGAGTTGCAGCAGAATAAGATATGGGTATACACGACGAGGTTAGGCAGTGGTCTATGAAAATCGGAATCTCGGGAATTCAAGTATGAAGCCACGCAGAAGGATGTTGGACTTGATAGGAAAGGATTTGAGGACTGTGAAATATCACGAATACTTAGGCTATTCTGCATAGAGACAAATTTGGGAAATTCTCTTTACGTTGGCAAGGTAGATCCGTCCCTTAGTTGAGGAGCCAAGTATTGAGAGAGCAGAAATATTTCTACTTTCAGGATCAAAGCTATGACTGTGTAGAAGAAAGCTTTTGCAATCGAAGAGACCTTGCGCCCATCATCAAAGGACGTTGGGTCGTTCCTAAGCCCTACCTTAAGGTTGACGTTTTGACTTCCCTAACTAAAATTTCCTAGAGTCAAATAAGGGAACCGACCACATCGGAATCGGCATGTGGGAGACAATTGTTTCTTCGACGCGCAGTCAATTATTCCGGGCCGGAGCGCTTTGTCCGTTGTGGAGAAGGTTTGGGAATAGTCTTAAGAAATGAACTACACCTAGTAGTGCGTAATTTAGTTAATGGATATCAGCTGTTTTTAGCAGCCTAATTACTTGTTGGCAGGATCTTACACTTGTTTAAACTGCATTATGAACTGAGGAGGACATGTTCTGTCTCTAGTGCAACCAATCACCATGTAGCACGGATTTCAAATCCAGAGCCAAGGTCATAACTGCGAAAGCTCCTCCTCGAAGAAGAATGATCGATACAGAAGGTCTGAAAATACACCAAACAAAAGATTCCACGTTTGTTGAACTGAGTCGCGGAAGGACCACCTGTTCTTACAATGTACAGAGTACATACGCTGTACATGTACATGATGTATGTGCAAGGTGGAATTAAATATCACATGATCGTCCGCCAGAAAGAATGGAGCCCATGCATGTCTTGAGTCTTAGGCTCACATGTACGAGACGGGACCCTTGACTTTATCGAGGGGTTGGTTCGAGTAATGGATCGATCAAAAAGATAATAAAACATAGGTGAAAGGTAAGACGAAAAAGCAAAAATAAATATTTGATTAGGATATTGAACCTTGGATCTAAGTGAAGAAAAATATTCACCATCCAAGATCAAAAATACCAAAAAGCAATGAATGCCCACTGGAATCGAACCAATGATCTTAGCATAACCGCATTCCTAGATTTTTGTCCGGTGTGATAAAAGTTTGAAAATTTTGTTGAGAAACGCGCTACGCCTAGTAGTTTGCAACTTAGTTGATAAACATCAGCAGATTTTGGCAGGATCTTACACTTGTTTAACCGTACTCAGATATGTATAAAAACACCAGAGAGAAGAAAATATATTGAATTGAATATTATCTACCAATCAAGATTGTCAGTCATCAAGTCAGACTGAGTATTTCCGATGCGGCACGGCTTCTTTGCGTTCGATGCCCCACAATCTAATGTTGTGAAGTTAGAATGTATATTTTATTTTCGCCCTCACCGACATCAAAAACTCAGCTCAAACAGCCCACTTGGCGCAGTGGTACCGCGTAGCACTGTAAGTTGCTTCACTCTCAGATAACATCTATCACAACTAACAATTAACAGCGTATCCCCGAATACGGAAATGCTAAGATCATTGGTTCGATTCCAGTAGTGGGCATCCATTCTTTTTGCCCTTTTTTTGTTCGCACCAGGGCTCAGGAACAAACAGATTCCATTCACCAAGAAGCTGGACACGACTTTACAAATCACTCGTAATGCTTTTAATCTCTAAGTCAACAGTATTGGTGCAAAACATTGGTACGCGAATTAAGAATGTAGAGTCCAAAGCTTGGTCGCACAATTCTGTGCCGAAGATTCTAGGCCGGCCATTTTGGAAACGAGTCAACATTCGACTCCAAATGGGTAGGTATCATTTGTGGTAGTTAATGTGTGTATTGTACATCTATCTAATGGTTGTGTTGTTTCCAAATGTAGTCGCGACTGGTATGAAAACGGCACCTGATAAATAAGGTAGTTGCCAGCCAGGACCAAGTTCGTCCTCACAACATCTACTCTGGTGCCGTTACTTCATTGCTCGTTCAAAAACTAGCACCATTACAATGGCCTATTTTGTCGAGTACATGAACGGCATTGAACTCTGATAACGCAATCTTGGTTTTAAAAATAGGTAGGAGATAGAGGGAGAATTCTATTGTTGGAAAGACAAGATTGAAGAAATGAGATTGTCAATACGGAGATTGAACCCACAAAAATTCTCTCTTGGTTCCATTCACGTTCTGCGATAGTCTTGTGAGAAACATCTCCATATCTGTAAGTCGATTGCATACGAATGTACAAACTAGCCTCCCGATAGATTTTGCTTAAATCCATCAGCAGCAATTTCATCTTGAGAACCTTTGACCTAGTAGTTATAGGTAATCATGAGGGGTAGCGAGGCTGGCTGCAAGACTGGAGGCCTTTTGATTTTTGGATCTATTTTGTTTCCATAAGAAATTTTGCCTGTGTAAAATGGTATAACTGTGAAGTAGGACCATGGGGATTAAATACTCTTGGAGAGCAAGAAGTTCAAGTGGATTTAACTGGCATTCATCAACAGATTTTTACACATCTCGGCATACTTTAAATGATAGACAATTTTACAATATTGAGGGCTTTCTGTAATCAATCATCTTTCTAGTGTAAAAGATAGTACTTTTCTAAATTTTACCTGAGTAGTGATGGTGAAGCTGATAGCAAAAATTGAAAACTCGCGCGCCTGCTCAATTCGGAAGGCATGTCTATACTTTCCCTCCTTTCTTCCTTTCTTCCTTCCCTCTTTCCCTCTTTCCCTCTTTCCCTCTTTCCCTCTTTCCCTCTTTCCCCCTCCCTCCTCCCCTCC
>PQXN01000435.1:0-21099 GCA_004786275.1 Botryotinia convoluta
ATAATAATAATAATAATAATAATAATAATAAATAGATATTTTTATATTGTTTATCATTACTAGGAGTAAAGAAGTAATATTTATAAAATCCATCTTAACCCTCGATTACTTTTATTTTTAGATGTGATTGATTACCTTATCACTAGGGAACGAGAAAGAGCTATAGTGGTCTCTATAGTACTCCCAAATTCATCTACAACGACAACTGAACAATACCTAGGATTCAATCATATAGAAATTAATGAATATATCTCAACCCCTTATTCATCTATTCAAATTCGATTTCATCTATCAAACCCCTCATTCAATGTATATAATTGAACGAGGAAATGAAGTAGCAGTCAAGTTTATTCTTTTATAAACAAAATGGGTATGAAATAAGATTACTAAAATCCCCAGCTTTTTATACTTGGCGCCGAGAGATTTCAAATTATTTTTATATTTTTATTTCTAAATTTACACGCTAACAAATGAAAGCTTTGAAAGAAGTCGATAATTCCGTGTATGTGCAAACAAATCTTCAATATTCATTCCTCTTGTTCGATGCTAGACACTTTACTGAATACGATGTTGTGTTTTTTTGTCAAGAAACACCAAATTCTGTTATCATCATCAACCTCTCTCTCGCTCTTCATCTCTATGTCGATCAATCAACACGCATTTTCACACCACAAAATCTTAGACATCTACTAATAATCATATTACAGTCTACTTTTCCCTGATGAAGAATGGAATAACCTGGCCACAAATGATCAGCTCACGAGCGTCATTAATCAGTTGAATGTATGTTATGGGACGATTAGAGAAAGTATTGATCTAATGTGTCAATAGCCAAACATATCTTATGCAGAGACCATTACCGATAACTTACAAACATTATCAACCCAAAATGCAGATGCGAGCGGTGCAATAGGCGGCTTTCTTTACGTGCCAGATCTGAATGATCAACACACATGCTACAACATTTCAAAACAATATGTTCCTTCAAATGCTACTCGACAAGCCAATCTCCCAGCAACGGATTTCACATTGATTGCGCTAGCACCTTGGATCAGCATAGAATGTACAAAAGGCTATTTAGCTGCAGCGCGACAAGACCCAATACGAGCTTTCATCTTCTATCCACCAGATAATAGTACAAGCCGACCACCACCAATCAGCTCGGATCAGTGGGCGCTTGAAGATGGCGGAACATGGAAGTCTACAAACAAATATCCGGTATACGCTGTTCCTGGAAGTGTTGGAGAGAGGATGATGCGCGAAATAAGTCTATATTCTGGCAATCTTACAGACGTACCAAACGGCTATGAACTATCCACATTCCCAGGCATTGACCCTCGAGACTATGTACGAGTATATACGCAGCTTCGTGTGACTCATGGCACAAATATCCCCAGCTTGTGGGAGTCTTTATTGATTATTGTTGCTGTACTGGCCTTCATGCTAGCAACCACTTCCGGCTTCATGCATTATCTCCAGAGAAGTCGAAGGCGGGCTTTAACAAGACGAGTGGAAGACGGGGAGGTAAACTTGGAGGCATTGGGTATCAAGCGACTCACCGTTCCACAAGAGATTATCGATCAGATGCCTATATTTACATATCATTTTGTTGGACAGACCCCTTTGGTGCATCAACGTTCAAGTACAGTCGAGGGGATACATGCCGATAAAAGCGTCTCCGCGGAAGCAAATGAGATCTCATCTTGCGATGACTCGGCATCCAAGGCGTTATCACCAACTTTTATTATACCCAACTTGGGAAATTCTCCACTTTCCATCTCAGATCTGGGGGAACAAGCTGTAGTATTCTCTCAACCTACATGTCCCGTTTGTTTAGATGACTTCGAAAGTGGAACTACATTGATTCGCGAGTTGCCGTGTGGCCATATATTTCATCCGGAATGTATCGACCCTTTTCTTGGCAATAATAGTTCATTATGCCCTATGTGCAAAAAGACTGTCTTGCCTGTCGGACAATGCCCAATAGAGATCACCAACGCAATGGTCAACAGAGAAAGGAATATGCGAAGATTGAGATCTCGTATCACTATAGCAGAGGATAGCCATGATATTCAGGCTGGTCATCCAAGGTTTCTTCCCCGAATCTTAGGCGCTAGTTTCAACAGGCGAATGTTTGATACTTCGACGGTCCAAACGAATAATGTACAAATGACAGTTGCATCACCGATTGCAACGAGACCACCATTGATGACAAGTGCAATACACCCCCAATCACAGGCCAATAGCGTATTAGGAGTTGAGGTGTTACAAGACGGCCTTTCTCGGCAAGAGAGAGCCCAGCAACGAATTCAGGAACTTGCAGCACAACAGCCGTCAATAGAAGACCCCGATTTGGTTCAAAGGAGGAATCAATCACTCTGTAAGCGCTTCTCAATATCAAACTCTTATCAAACTAATGAGCCACGATAGTCCGTCGCGCATTATCCAAAGCTTTCCCCGGCTATTCTTAGGGGTCCAACTGTAAATATTAATGATTTGATGAGCATTTCAGCGTGGCAAGGTTATTCTTGTCAATCTCTGGAGTTTTATATGATGTATACATTGTGTGTTTGAAGGGCAAAAGGGATTAATGGCTGGTTAGGAATTGGTGTTTTGGGAGAAAATATTGGCAATGGATCAATTATTTGGAGCTTGTTTGGAAAATTGGCGTATTATGCGGAAAGCTGTCGAGCCAGTCACAGCAGACAGAAGTCTTCAGAAGAAGCATTTCTTTTTCTTTTGAGATGTACGATTGATTGGTCGGAAAAGAAACGTTGTAAAGGATACTAGTAGGTAGGTACGATAAGCTATGCATGTACTTTGTACAACCGACAGCGCAATTCTGTAGCACCTGTTCGTCGATGAAGTGAATGAATCGCCCTCTACCTCTACCTCTACCCTCAACCCTCAACCTTGAAAATGATTCTTTAAGATCTCGACTTTGCCAAAATTCAGTTGACACATCCATCCCTGTCATAATCTTCCCTTATCAGTTAGATAGAACGGAGGGGGTATGCCTTATCTCTAAATCCTTACCAAAACTTTAACATTTGAGAAGCTCTAATAAATCATATCTAGTTTTCTACAAAACATCATTTAATGCAATTATTCATATTCAATTGAAGAGGAGATACATAGCAGTCTCAAAGATGCATCTCATACCTAAAGAAGTAAGTCCAGACCCTTATCGCAGCAGCGTTCAAGCAAAGTAATTAATTTTTGGGATCGTCAAAACAGATAGATAAGCTTGCTATCTCTCAGCTTGGTCTGCTGGCACAACGAAGACTTGCGCGAGGAGTAAAGCTCAATCATTCCGAAGCAGTTGTGAGTTCTTTCAAGCATTCGAAAACATGTCATGAGATTGTAACTAATTGATACAAGGCGCTTATAGCGAATAATCTTCAAGAGGTCTGGCGACCGTCTTCCCCCAATAGCAGGAAAAGAGTACGAACTGACGACCTCAAAGCTCATTCGCGATGGAAACCATACAGTGGCAGATCTCATGTCAATTGGCGCAACAATGCTCGGGCGTCGTCATGTCCAACCTGCGGTTTGCTCAACTCTTACGGAAATTATGGTCGAAGGCACTTTTCCAACTGGAACATACTTGGTGACGGTACATCATCCAATTAGTACAGATGATGGAGATTTGGCGAAGGCTCTCTATGGAAGCTTTCTTCCAATTCCGGATATAGATCTTTTCCCATTGCCATTGGATGCGGAATACGAATCGACCAAACGGCCTGGTGCTTTGATTACTGTAAAAGGTAAGGTCAAGCTGAATGAAGGGAGAAAGAGAATAAAATTGAGAGTGACAAGTAAGGGAGATAGACCAATACAAGTGAGTCTAAGATTTTACAGTGATGATCACTTGCTCATATTCACAGATTGGATCTCATTATCATTTCATTGAGACAAATCCACAACTCGACTTCGATCGCATCAAAGCATATGGTTACAGGCTCGATATACCAGCCGGTACATCTGTTAGATTCGAACCTGGAGATACTAAAACCGTAGGACTAGTAGAAATTGGTGGCAACAGAGTCATCCGAGGTGGAAATCACGTTGCTACTGGCAAGGTAGATATTTCACGAGTGGAAGAAATTCTAGTCAATCTTCAAGAGGCAGGATTCGCGCATACCCCAGATCCAAGTGGAGATGCTGCATATATTGATGCATTCGAAATGGATAGAACAGCATACGCAACTATGTTCGGACCAACTGTAGGTGACACTATTCGTCTAGGTAATACTGATCTTTGGATCAAGGTCGAAAAGGATTTGACTTTTTATGGCGATGAATGTAAGTTTGGTGGTGGTAAAACTCTACGAGAAGGTATGGGCCAGGCTACAGGTATATCTGATGATATATCACTGGATCTCGTTATTGTTAATGCTTTGATTGTTGATTGGACTGGTATTTATAAAGCCGATATTGGTGTCAAGAACGGTATAATGGTAGGTATTGGTAAAGCTGGTAACCCAGATGTGATGGATGGCGTTAGTCCAAATATGATCGTTGGATCATGTACAGATGTTATTGCTGGGGAAGGCAAAATTATTACTGCCGGTGGCTTCGACACTCACATTCACTTCATCTGCCCTCAACAAGTCAATGAAGCTATCTCTTCCGGTATTACTACGATGCTAGGAGGTGGGACTGGCCCAAGGTAAGTGAAATAGAAACTTTTGCTATATGCTATCTAATATGTAAATAGCGCTGGAACTAGTGCTACAACCTGCACACCTGGAAAGAATTATATGCGACAAATGCTTCAAGCTTGTGATACCTTGCCAATGAATGTTGGAATAACAGGCAAAGGAAATGACAGTGATCCCGCTGCACTCCGTGAGCAAGTTATTGCTGGAGCTTGTGGGCTCAAATTACATGAAGATTGGGGCACTACACCTTCGGCTATTGATTCTTGCCTTACGGTTTGCGATGAACTCGATATTCAATGTTTGATTCATACCGATACTCTAAATGAGTCAGGCTTTGTTGAATCTACGATTGCTGCATTCAAAAATCGTGCTATTCACACTTATCATACAGAAGGAGCTGGCGGTGGCCATGCACCTGATATCATCAGTGTTGTCGAGCATGCGAATGTCCTCCCTTCCTCTACCAATCCTACAAGACCTTATACTAGAAATACACTCGATGAGCATTTAGACATGCTTATGGTTTGTCATCATCTTTCCAAAAATATTCCTGAAGATGTCGCTTTTGCAGAATCACGAATTCGTGCCGAAACGATTGCAGCCGAAGATATTCTCCATGATTTAGGAGCAATTAGCATGATGTCTTCTGATTCCCAAGCAATGGGTCGTTGTGGAGAAGTTATCATGAGAACATGGAATACAGCCCACAAAAATAAAGTCCAACGCGGTGCACTCGGAGAAGATCTGGGCACTGGAGCAGACAATTTCAGAGTTAAGAGATATATCAGCAAGTATACAATTAATCCGGCGCTTGCTCAAGGTATGGGTCATGTTATTGGCAGTATTGAAGTGGGAAAGCTCGCAGATCTGGTCGTTTGGGATCCCGCTTGGTTTGGAACTAAACCTACTACAATTATTAAGAGTGGTATGATCGCTTACGCTCAAATGGTAGATCATCCTCCACCCATGTCCTCTCGAATTCTTTGCTAATCAGACTTTAGGGCGATCCTAACGCTTCCATCCCAACTGTCCAACCCATCATCTGTCGCCCCATGTTTGCACCCCTAGTCCCTTCTACATCTATTCTCTTCGTCTCTGAATCATCAATTTCTTCGGGTACGATCGCAACATATGGTTTGAAAAGTCGCGTAGAGGCGGTGAGGAATTGTAGAATAGTTGGAAAGAAGGATATGAAGTTTAATGATCAGATGCCGAAGATGAAGGTCGATCCGGAAAATTATAGAGTTGAGGCAGATGGTGTACATATTGTTTGTGAGGCGGCGGATTGGTTGCCGTTAGGTCAAAATGCTTATGTTTATTAGAGGGGTTATTTTATGGCAATGAAGGGACAGAACTAGGGCCTGTTTATGCGAAGTGAAGATTTCGTGTATAGGGGGTTGTTTGGAAAGATAGTATTTAGCTCTAATGATAGTTACAAATTTTGTTTTCCACTGATAACATTGCGATTGCCATTGTCTTTTCTTCGTAAATATGATGTCTATCCCTGGAATCCACTTGGAGTAGAGGGATTTCTATAGTCTATCCGAGAGTTCATCTCATGATCGTGCGAAAGAGTAGATTTAGTAGTCATTCTCGTCAATTCTTGGGATTTCTTCGGTTCTCTCCTGGGTCTCCAAGTGGTCCACCGATTTCTATTCATGGGAAATTTGCGGTGTATCGATTAGCTACCGGAATGTCAGTAAATTACCTACGTATATTGTGGTTCTTGGTAAAATCATGGAGATAGATAATCTTGGATTCTGATTCATAGAGATTTTGGTTTTCGGGAACTTCTATTGGCAGCGCTTGAAGTTAATGCGGTACTACTTTCAGCAATATCTACTGCACCAGCACTGCGGCGAAAAGTAAATCTGCAGCTGGTGTTTTAACTGGGGGATGATCTTGTGTTATCTACTTCTGTAGAGGTTTCAGAGCGATGTCGAATGGAATGCTGTAATTTGTAGTTGAGCTATGAGTTAATTGTACGATACAGGGACCGAAGAAGTATCATGGGGTAAATTTAGCGGGAATTCAGGGGGGGGGGACGGCTTTAAACTGTGTGGGTCTACTCATGATATGATAGGACGCATCTAATCCTTTTTCTTACATATAAGATACTGGAGGAAGTCAAATGTTGCTTGAGACATACGTGTTTTGTGGGTAGGAAGTAATGAAGATGCGTAATGATGTTCGTGAAGATTGACTCGAGTAAAGATTACACACTATGAAGTTAAGGTATATAGATGGAAATTAGATCGATACTTCAAAGTTCAGTTCTCGTTGAGAACTAAAACGAGATGACTACAATTTCCCCAAATTCCATCCATCTCTCGTATATCTTCCTGCTAATCCCTGTGATAAGCGACTAAATGCACACCTCTCTCTACACTGAATGCAATCGCACGCTTCACCTAAAACAAGCTCCAACCCCCCTTCCAAAATCAAGGCGTCTAATTACTCAAAAAATAATTCACAGCAACCGGTTCCCCCAACCCAGCCATCTTCTGCCACCTATCCAAATCAAACCGCATCCGATACCAATTACTCAGAGGTTTCCCCCCAGCTGGTGCATATTTCCCACCATCGAAATCCTCCGGCTGCTCAAATAAGTAGAAGGAGTACCGATGCGGAGCACTACCCGGAGGAGGAGCAGGACCAATATAGTTCGCGATAAAAGGCTCGTTGGTGGTTAGAAGACCATTGGGATCGGCTTTATAACCCGGCTGGATCCAGTGGAGAATAGGGCCGAGAATTTGGAGGGAGGGGAAGGGCGCGTCGAGGTCGAGCATGATGAGGAGGTAGGTTGGGGTGGGAGTGGGAGGGGGGGTTGGGAAGGATAGGGATGGGGGGGTTTGAGCTTCTGTGGGGGGATGGTTAGGAGGTTGGGATTTGGGTTTGGGATACTGGGAGAGTGGGGATGTTACCTGATCGGGGAATGTATTGTTTGGGTGTGATGGAGTTGCCGTTGTAGGTGATGCTTAGTATTTTGGAGGGATCTTTTTCGATGGCGCTGAGAGCGCGCTTGACGCATGTGTTGGCGGGCATGGTTGTAGAGGTGGATTGGGAAAATAGTGAGAAGCTGGGAGGTTGGATTTTGATCTGCTGGAGGAAGAAGCTGGGAAAGTAGAGGTAGAAGACTGGAATGAAGTATATTAGACGACAGGACAGAAGCAAGTCAGTACGAGTTGAAAGCTAAAGACGAGTGGTATCCTCAGTTAGATACAGCAATAAACAACGAGAGTAGACATTCAAAAAGCATAAAGATACACATATATATATGCACAGATAGACGAGTTTTATATCCCAAGAAGTGTAACAGCCCCCCTTGCTGATCTAAACTCGATTGTGTTCGAGTTAATCCCATTTAGGGATCCGGTAGATTATTCCCATGGCTAGCCAAATATTGGCTGTTATTCCCGAGTTTGGATAGCCTGACCTTGTTGTTTCTAGCGATTACCAGTGGATCTTCAGGGCAGGTACGAGTTTGTGAATATACAGACGGATATAAGCGGCGTGTAGATACTAAAAACCGACGATCTATCTACTGAACCTAATCTAATCTAATCTGTTCGCTAAACAATTTGAGTATGCGCAAGGTTTATAGTAGATGTGTGTGTGCTGACCTAGCGCTATACTGTCATCGGTTAAGCTGCTCCTTTCGAAGTATGGTAAGCAATTTTTGGGTTTCCATATTGCACGTCGAATCTCAACGACCGCGATACCGGGTGGTACGACTACTACATTAACGTTCATATGTCAAAATGAATCAGACAGCTCTGTTCTTAATTACGCATATAATTCGACGATAGCCCAGCCTCTTATGAAGGTGTAGTGATCTCAGTGAGCATCAATGCCCAGGATGCTTCTCTGAAGACGTTGAACGTAAAGTGGATCTACAATCCCATGTCAAGAACCCCGCGTAGCATTACTGGAATAGAAGGACAACTTTAGAAAGTCCGATTCTAGATATGCAGTCAGCAAGTAATTGACAGGGGTCGGACTTTTTGAAACTCCTTCTCCGACGTCTATGTGGATTGAAATCCGTCATCAGTCGTGAACTATTGTATACAAAGCTGGTAATCCTTCAATTAGCTCCCAGATAGGAAAGACCTGTCTCTAGCGTTATGCGGGGAGGGCTGATTTTCAATAGGATTACTGTAAACCTTGGACATGCATATTGCTTTATCTAGAAGGCTCGGCAAGAAAGCTTGTTTGAACAGCATTTAATTGAAATACTTTGCTTATGACTGCCTTATGAAGCGAGGGTAGCCTAAATAGTCTAGCCTGTACCTCCCGAGTTCGCATGATTGCCGCAAAGACATGCATGGTATTTATGGTGTCGCAGAGCCAAGCTGGGACAAAAGCTGCCGCGGTCCCTTGATGGGTTTGAATCAGTCACCGTTCAATAAGCTAGGCTATGGCTGACGGTGAGCTCCCCACCCTGTCATTCTTATCTAATATTCGCTTATGAATACCAAAGCACAAGCGATTTAACCTCCTTACCATAGTAAAATTGCCTCTTTAGACTCGCTATATGTTCAAGGCAAGAAATTAGACTCGGGAATGCTTGCATATCATCATATGTCGTTGATGTTAGATGTTTTGCGGGCGCATGCAAAGAAAGCTGTGCATGCAGATCCTAAAGAGCTTTGTAAGATGTCTAACCATATTCGCTTTCAGTAATGGGAATCTCGTATCGCTGTCCAGTTGTAGTCGACGTCGATGAATCTCGGAATCTCGCGACATCCCTGTAGCCCAGAAAAAGTAATCTGATGGTCTGCACATCGATACACACAGATTGGCTGATCACGTCAATAATGAATTCTGGGGGAACTTCATTGACGACCCCGAAAGTTTTGATCATCGATTCGACAAGAGTCCGGGCGCGAAGCCATCTCATAGGACCCTGAAAAAAAGGCGTTACTCGAAGTCATTTGCGAAGCTCTGGAATCCGCAGGTCATCTCAATCCCGCTGACCACAACTAATTGGATGAATGTGGCTGCTATATTGGTGCCGTGGCATCCAATCGAGCCCTCTCACCTGCATCTCTATATGCTCTCCGCGCCACCATAATTCTAACAGATGGTGCAAGCTTCAAAGCACACGTCATTAATATGGATTCATTATAAGTGAAAGGTGCGCCCATTGGTCTTGATGCTAAGAAGAATATTCACATCAAACTTGATCGATTTGCAGCAGGCGTAGATCATTTGAATTTCGAATATTCTAGTAAGCTGAAAGAAGGCGGCGAGATCCAGATACATGTCATCAGAAGAGTAGGACCTGAAAAACGCGATGATCCCAGACTAGCCAATACTATCATGCAATAGAGTGCTCTGATCAGACACAAGATGTGTCCCCAAATCATGAATAGTGAAGATGGAGAGAAGATGCAAGGGAAACATATTTATCGTGTCTTGTAAAACTTATGCTCTTCGATGAAATGTACCATAGCATCAAGAGCATCTCTTATCAAGGTCACAAAGCCTTAGGAAAGATTGCAGTAGAGTTGGATTCTAAGGCTTCTCCTGGTGACGCTTCGTATAATATGCTAGAAAGTGACGGGATGATTCAGTTTGCCCGAGTTTTGGTTAATCGGTTTGCACATCCCTGTGAAAAAGACGAGCTTCTCTACTGGAGTATCTCATTGTGTTGTTCTTACTAAAACTTCTGGCGTTAACACTAAATAATTGATTGCACTCTCGCTTTTGAGTGAAGATACTGAGGAGAGCGCTGTTAGTGATGTGTACATCTTTGATAAGAAGTCACAGAAGATTGCGATTACATCCATTGGCTTTGTGATTACACGAACTTCAGTGTCTGCTTTGCGGCGCTCGCTAAAGAGTGTCAATATGAGTGGACCAGGTGCCAATCCTAGATTGAAACCTTCGGGAGCCCCGGCTCCCACATTAGTTGCAGCCGCAACTACAGCATCTGGAGCGCCCGCACAGTCTAGTTGGACACCGAAAATCTTGGAAGTCTTGCACGATCTCACAGATATTCTTTATGATGAGATGATGGTGTTGTAACATTAGCCGTGCTCACACAAGATATGTTCTGGCTGCACATTACCGTTGGATTCTTCGAGGGATGGTGAATGTTTGAAGACGGACGTGAGCTGCTGCGACACATGGGTCATTTTGGAAGAACACATGCTCCGAGCGGGTTTTGCGGTAGTAGATTGGGCAGATGGTGAAGAACCCCAGGCACGTCCGTCCGTGTTACTGCAGGATTTCCTATGAGTTCAAGTGCTTGATAGAATTTGGTTTGATATAATAGTAATTATTATAAGTTGCAGTGAAACCAGGAGTGAGGAAAAACTAGGAATAAAATCAATAATGATTTGAGTGAATTTTCAAATGAGTCTTTGGTGATAATCCAGATTTCACTCTCCCATGCACACACGCCTTTTCACTTACACGACATCGGTCACGACCGGGAATAAACTCACAGGAGTGTTCTTATTCCCAGTCGATGTATTTCTACAACTTTTCTTCCCGATTTGGAAGGATGGAGGTTTGATGTTTTTGTAAAATTTTCAGATATGCAACAAAACTTTCTCGTTTGGCTTTTCGCCGCCTTGTGGCAGAATAATGAGTGTAGGAGGTCGAAGTTGACCACTCAGTTATTTAGTGAATCTTTTGAAACGATTGAATTTTAAATCATCTATAAATAAATCAAATGTGTAAGAGAATGCTAGTAAGATAAATGTTAGCTTTTGGTTGTTTCAGGTTTTATCAGGAAGTATGTCTCACATTGAGTTGAGGGAAACAACCGAATTATTGAAAGTACCACAGAGGGCTGGTTTTCCCCCCTACGAACAGCGTGGATGGATAGATATTGTGTAGGAAAGACACTGACTGCACTTGTAGTAATTATTGATATAGGACTCGAATTATGAATTCCAAAAATGCATCCTTGGAATACCTTAACAAGCCACAGTTTTTCATCGAGATGGCCCAATATAAGTCTCGGCAGTTCGAACAACCATCATTTTGATCTCAAGATGCGTTCAGCATATTCAAAGAGCCGACAAGCTTGGTTGTGTTTTGGGCGATTATTACTTTGGAAGTATGCCACCATTGGATGTGTAAAATATGGTTACATCTTGACTATAGATGAACCATTCAAGGTAGTTGCCTTTCTCGCCCAGAGTCGTCTCGGGCAATTGGGTCTATATCAGATGTGACTGGCCTTTAGAAGCTTTCTTCGATTGTCAAACATATTGAAATGCCATGAAAGATGTTATAGACCGGAGTAGATAGCGTAGTGGATATATCATGTTTCTTGCCCATCGCAACAATGTGACTTGGTTGTAGCCTTGCGCCGTTGATGCCGGAGCATCATGAAAATGCTCATCCGGTTCACCTATTTGGATATTCCCACAGACTAGAAATTCCACCGAACCTACAAAAAAGACTTCTGCTGCTTCTACACGGAAGTTGCTGGACGAAGAAAAGATGATTGAACTGAGATAAGGATCGTAAGAAGGAAGGATTTTAAAGTTGATCTTTTGACAAGATGAGCAATAGCATCAATAGAAGATAAGCATGCATAGGGTTCAGCACGCATAATGCTAATAAGCCAAGGATTCAAGCATACTTTTTCTAGCCTCAATAAAGCTTGGTGTTCAGGCTGCATCCTGCGTGATGGAAAGATTTTTGACTTTATACACATATAAGGGGCTAATAACCAGTCGAGAATGATCAAGGTTAATCCGCGGAGTATCCGGTAGGTATCTACAGAGGTTATATGGGTAAGTGATGTAAAACCCACTTTTAGTAAAATCTTATTGTTTTTATAGATTTTATTGCTGCTTTAAGCGATTTGAATAGATAATAAACTGATCCCTTTCAAAATTCAAAATTTAAAGCTTTTGTTTGCTTTTTATTAACTTTTATAATTTTATAGCTTTTGAAGTATTTAAAGCTTTCTAAAAGCTCTAAATAGGATTTTGAATTAAATTTCAATAAAAGACGAATGATTTTGAATAAAATAAGGCTTTTTATAATACTTCCGTCAGCTGAAATTCACTATATAAATTTTCAACCAGCGGGATGATATGATTGGATAAAGCCCCCTAAATATGGGGAAAACCATGGTCGATCTTTGATGGGGTTTACATCACTTACCCATATAACCTCTGTAGGTAGGTGTAGGCTCCCAAATACACCTGGTGGTACTTGTAATATATCGGCACAGTGTAAAAAAAAGGCCGATCGCTGTATACCCTAGTTACCCCTTGTTAGGAATCACTTATCTCCGTTGATGCGGTACTCGGATATAAGCACTAGCAGAACGGGGAATCGGAATGGCGGAGATAAAAGAAGAGAGAATTTTCAATCGAAACTTTTATATGTTGCTACCGGTACTTAAGTAGGGGCTTATGAGCACCTGGCTACCGAACTTTAGAAATAGATAGCATTCTACAACTTGTACAGCGTAGGGGAGGCAATCTATCAATCTTCTGTTGCATCTATTGGGGTACTGGTGACATACCATCCAAACTTAATAGTGTTTGTTGGATGATAACCTTGAAGAATATCTTAATCTTGGAAAGTTTTGTCTACGCCATTCTTGGCCATGAGCTCAACCGGTAGTCGGGCTCAAACCCCTCCGGTGAGTAAGGGCATATCTGGCTTACGGAGCTTGCTCATTGGTTCGAATTCGAAAGTATTGTCAGCGAAAGCCGCGTACGGTAGATGGGATTACTAATACTCTGGGTCTCCTTCACTCATATTATTTCCTACCTAGGTACTTTTTTCAACAATTTAAGGTTTTTGCTAAAAAGGGTGCAACCGTGCAAATGCTTTTCATATGAACAAAAAGGACCTTTTTTTCGCTCCGAAATGAGATCTTGGACAAAGAGTCCGTTGACTCACTCAGCCTTATCTAATT
The DNA here is from genome assembly GCA_004786275.1 of Botryotinia convoluta. NCBI lineage: Eukaryota > Fungi > Ascomycota > Leotiomycetes > Helotiales > Sclerotiniaceae > Botryotinia > Botryotinia convoluta. Next base: position 13,564 of record PQXN01000435.1, read on the forward strand.
CCAACTCCGATTCCCATTCCATACATAATCATAGTGTCATGCTTATTGTAGTGTAGAACTACCAATTTGTTGTGTTGAAAGAGTTCTGTGGGTAATCATTTTATCCATCAATTGATTTAGTCGGTCAAGCAATCAATCAACCAACCAATCATTAAATCATTCATTCAGACGAGTCGGTCAGTCAAAGTCTATGATTGATATAGGCAACAACTGTGCCACTCTTTCATATTTCAACATCATGAATCCGAACAGCCCCGTGGTTTCTACCGCCAGTAGTAGCACAAACGCCCAACCTCCAGCGGCAGCACCAGCAGCAGCACCAGCACCAGCACCAGCACCAGCAGCAGCACCAGCAGCACCACCACCACCACCAAAAGTTCTTAGTTGCACAAATTGTAGGAGACGTAAGATAAGATGCAATAAAACAACAAACCCGTGTATCCCATGTCAGGTGAGTGAAATTTGTTTTCCAAACTTCAATCCCTCAATTTTTGGGGGTGTCTATGAATACATAATGAATAACACATAATCAGGCATCTGGCACTGAATGTATTTTCCCTACACGTGTTCGAAACCCTAGGCCGAGACAAAGTAATCCAAAGTCTCGTGATGCTGAGCTATTAAAAAGAATCTCTCATCTCGAAAGTTTGGTGAGCAGAATTGATGCCACAAAACTTCTTGGGGAGGATGGTCAGGTAGAAGACGAGGTTCGGTCAAATACACCATCATCAGGACCGCGACCTCATCGTTCTTTCACGTCTCCAAGCCAACAATTCAATGACAATGTCCATGAGATTGGATTTTTACCAGGACGTTTGGATCATCAATTTGCTAATTTTATCAAACGCCAAGAGACCGAGTCAATCTATACTCATGACGGATTTTGGACAAGATTAAGTGAAGAAATTGATGGACTGAAACAGCTCATCGAGAACCCCAGTGACGATGAAGATGAAAATTCTGGATCAACTGCAACTTCGCCAGCATCCAAATATGATTCCCCTTCACAATTTGTCTTTGATTCCAAGGTCACCTCCTCGAATATCATAATTCCATATCCATCCGACGACCACCGCAACATTTTATTCGAGTTTTACTTCAAAAATGTGCATCCAGTGGTCGTCACTATGCACAAGTCAACATCAAACCTTATGGTAAACTCAAGTTCCGAGTTATTAGACCCGAATACTGGCCGACACAAATTCAAAAGTCTTGAGGCTAGCACGTTTTCTATATACCTGGCTGCTGTGACGAGCATGTCAAATGAAGAGTGCCTTGAACTTTTAGATGAAGAAAGGCAGATTTTAGTGACACGATACAAAACTGCGACAGAGATTGCTCTCCAAGAATCAGATTTTCTCAATAGTGTAGAAATTGTTACCTTACAAGCTTTAATGACGTATATTGTAAGTGTTCTTCTCCAAGCATCTTGGACGATGGTTTTATGATGATGATGATGATGATGATATTTATATACTTTCACAGGCAGCTATGCGCACTCATGATCGAAGTCGATCTATATGGGCATTTATCGGTCTTGCAGTCCGCCTTGCCCGTGGCATTGGGCTCCACAGAGATGGCGGTAACCAACCTTTCGATGTGGAAATGCGAAGGAGAGTATGGTGGACATTGGTCGTACTTGATACGAGATCTTCCGAAGATCGAGGTACAGAAACAATGATCACTGATGGCTCTTTTGATACAAAGATGCCTGCCAACATAAACGACGAGGATATCTCGATTAACTCAACAACTCCACTGGTCGATCGGATAGGATTCACCAGTATGACCTTTGCTTGCATTACAATGACAGTCAGCGGGATCGGATTGAGGATGAATTTCGTACCTACGCGCCTAGACGCGCCGGTCTTGACCACAGAACAAAAAGAGCAGATGATCAAAGGATTTACTGATAAAGTCGAATCAACCTATCTCGCAGGTGCTGATCCCAATGATCCGAGATTCTTCTGGTTTTGTCGGGTATCACGACTATTATCACTCAAATTATGGTTGGTGACACAATATCCACTCCAGCGAAGGAAATCTACACATCGAGTACTTCCTCGAGGACAATCCTTGCGTACAGCTATGGCGTACCTAAATTTGATGGAAGAAATATGGCAACATGATCCTTCAAAGGGATGGTTCTGGTTCTTTCAAACTTATGTGCCGTGGCATGCGATCGCCGTCGCTTTAGCTGAGCTTTGTGCGGAACCAACTGGCACTCTTGCTGACCAAGCTTGGGAGGTCATTGAATACCATTACAATAGATGGAGTGAATACGTTGCAGATACAAAAGATGGAATGATTTGGCGACCAGTCAAGAATTTACTGAAAAGAGCAAGAGCAGCAAGAAGGCGAGAAAGAGGTCTCAGTGATTCTCAAGCATCAACAACTCCAACGGCAATTTCCAACCCTAATATGTACAGCCCAGCTCCCAACTTAGGTGCCGAATTCTCTCCAATCATGTCGGAGAATAACAACTACCGCCAACCTTCTACAATTGGGCAGGTTGACCCAATGGGGCAGAATACCTACGGGGGGATGGGCTTCGATCTTCCCATGCCCATGGGTTCTACCCCCATAGACACGAATATGACATCCCCACTACCTATTCCGGATGGTTATACAAATGCACACTGGAACGAATTCATATTTGGTTTAGGAACAGTTGGTGGCGAAGCACCTCAACATCCAGAGATGTGGGGTTCATATCATGATTACTTTACTGGCTCTTAATATTCTGAGAAGCCTCAAATTTTTTCAATCGATCTACGCAATGCCCTACTCTTACAATTTTGTTTTGGTCAATGGCACTAGAAATGGGGAGCATGTAAGAACACAAAGACGTTGTAATATCAAATCATTTCCCTCAGCCACTGTATATATTATACCTACTAAGGGCCGCACGATGCAAAATCTCCGGCTAATAAGGAGTTCGGAGTTCTTGCTTGCATTTTCAAGCACGCACACACTTATGGAAATTGCAAATGCCGACATTGGTTTTTCTCATGGCCCACAAAACACCTTATCGCCTGTTCCGGATACCGGTAGACTTGACTACCCGTAACCCGCATTCAAATAGCTTCTAACAACAATCCCTGCATCAAAAAATTCTAGATGTCACCAAACGCGGAGTACCTAGTTACCCGAATGAAACAAATGGTGAAGCGAATTATGATTCATGCTTCAACCGTGCCAGGGCACGTACTTCGTCATAAATCGAAACAATTTATTGTTAGACACCTACCAACAAAGAGTCTATCAATTCTCGTATTAAACCTTAAGCTTTGTTCGTTATGTTCTCATTATTGTGAGAACCTTCTGGGGACGTTGCAAAACACTAACTGAAAGAAAAATGTGTAGAGCCACGTGGAGGAAATAATTACATATTTTCGGAACTTTAATCAACGTTGACATGTTTAACAGAATTGATGCCTATGTGAAGAAGATTTTCATCTTGTATAAGATTGTGAACGGCAATCGATTGCATGCATATTCATGACTGAGTGTACAAACTTAATAGCTGAAATATCTTATAAGAACAGTCGGAATAGAAGTCTGTTCCCGTCAGCTTATAATCTTGTGAGAACACAGCAAGAATTAGCCAGTGTTCTACAAGCAGATCTCATCTATATATTCTGGGCGGTATTGACAAATACTGCCCCTTACTCAATGTTTAGCAGAAACCAATTCGATACAAAGTCAGGCCAATGAGATGATATAGTTCATTCAACTTTTTAGTCAACCTGTCATACTTTTAGTTATATGTTATTTAGTTCCCCTTACCCCCTTGGTCCTTGAACAATCTTCGTTTCAGCCTCCATCCAAGCTCTAGTCACAGCGAATCTAGTCAAGACAATTTTATTACAACGATTGCTTTACACATCACCAAAGCCCATTAATCAGTTTCCAATTCGAGTTTAGTAACTCGTTTACAGCTGCCGAAGATCAGAGTGATGCCAACTTTGACGTGCATATACAGAATATTTAGTGACTTCACTTGCCACTGACACACAGACCTTTTCACCTGGGTATCCCTCTAATACCCAGGTTGGCATCCTCACTTTCTCACCCTTTCTGGAATTAATTCTTTTCTTCTGCTTTTTTTTCTCTCGGAAAGTCATGGTGACTTGATTTTTATTGCATTTATTTAATCATGGGGAATGTTGATCATATACCACAGCAACGCGTCTGGACGCGGAATCTTTTTGTAATTTTCGCATCTTTATTACTATTCTTTAATACTTTATCTCTATTACCATGGGGAATATATCATGCTCGGTCATTTCTTTATACCGATAATCATTCTACCTCACAGTTCTCTTCCAGCCTTGCTTCTCTCGAAACTGTAGATATCGGACAATTGCAAGGAGGGGAAGATATTGCATCAGTACTCAAGGCGGCCGCGGATATTCTGGGTGCAGTAAGCGCACAACATCATCTTACTTCTTTACAAGCTCTTAGCAATGATTTGCATAAGTTAGCTGTGGGTACACATCAAGCACAAAGCGGGAACAGTTTGAAATCTCGAGGACTTTTCGATGGGTTTGCTTCCATTTTGACAGGTGGTGCAGCGGGAGGAGCGGGAGGGGCCGCTGGAGCTGGTGGAGCGGCAGGGGCTACGGGAGGAGGTGGTCTCACGGGAATTTTCGAGACACTCGGTGGGAAACTTCTTGATATTACTGCTGATTCTTTGGCCACGCCGGCAGGATTCTTGGGTGACGGTGTTGGAAGAGGTGCTACGACTGGTCTTAAAATTAACAATGGAGTCAAACAAACCACTGCAGAAAAGCCATCTGGCGTCAACGCTATTGCAGCAAATCTAGGATTCGGGTAAGTACTCTTTAAACAGAAGACATCAAATTTATCAGAATAAGTTTTGCTAATTAGTATCAAAGAGCTTCTAATGCTCTCACAGGAACTTTAAACACATCATCATTCCTCACTGGTGCAGGAGCCGCTTCTTCCGCTCTAGGCACGGGTCTCGGAGGAGGAACTGCCAGCGGATTGGGTCTTAATAAATCAGCTGTTGTTGCGCCTAATGGGACTGGTATCCCTTTGATTGCTGGTAATCTTGGAAATGGTCTTACTCAATCCCTCTTTTCGAATATCGATATGTCGAAATTGATGACGGGTTTGCCAAGTGGGATGCTGCAATCTGCGGTTGTTAATGCTGGGAAAGGTATGTTTATTTTTGGTTTTGTGGTAGAATCGGTGGTTCCGATGGTATGGACTGCAGTTCAGTCCCAGATTTTGATTTTGAGATTTTGAAAATAATATGCTCAATCGTCTATATTCATCATTTTGGATTAGTACAATGATTAAAGCTATTTCACTATCTGAAATGAGTCGATTATTCCAAAGATTTCAATCTATGGATTGCAGTCCGGACTATCAAACACCTTGGGCAGAATCATGCTAACATTATTACAGGATTGGGAGAAGGTGCTGCAGAGGGTCTTGATTTACCAATGAATATGGCTACCATGAGAATGCGGCTCAAGAGAGCTGCCGCCGCTGCTGCAGGAACCAACACTACAAGTTCGGGTCTTAACGTTAATGAGATTGCATATGGATTCACCAAATCACTCTCAAGTTCCTTCCTTGGCTCCGTCGATGTCAAGAAATTGACTTCCCAAGCCATGTCCGGATCCAATCTTACCAGTATGGTTGGTCCTACTCTTGTAGGAGCTGGATCTGGACTGGGTGCCGGTGCAGCACAAGGTCTCGGGCTCTCGAATGCGGCGGTTGCTCCTAGTACTGGAGCTGATGCTGCAGCGCCAGAAGTGGCTCATAACTTTGCATACGAACTCACGACTAGTTTCCTCGCAAATGGAACGCTCTCGTCGTTGCAATCGAAACTTATGAGTGCCATGTCTATGACTAATATTTCTGCTATGCTGGGTCCGGCAGCGCAAGGAGCGGGTAGTGGTATTGGTCAAGGTGTGGCGGTGGGTCTGGGCTTGCAGGATCCTTCGACGGCGCAGAGTCCAATGGGTGGAGATGTCGCAATGGTTGCGAGAGATTTCTCATACGGTCTTACGAGTAATTTCCTTGCTAATGGTACGGTTTCGCGTCTTCAAGCGAAAGCGGCTGCGCTTCTTGGTGGAGGGTCGAATTCTTCTTCCGGGGTAATGATGTCGGCTTTACAAAAAGTATCTGTTTCGAAAGCAGCTGAGGGCCTCGCAAGAGGTCTTGTCGATGGTGCAGGTCAAAGTGTTGCGAATATGGGAGGTTTCCAGGCGATTCTCAATGGAGCCAATTCATCTGATGTGATGATGCAAGCTGCAGTACCGATTTTCAAATCAGATGATTTCAATGATACGACAGGGGGAGTAGCAACATCTTTTGGACAGGGATTGGGTGGACAGGGTGTGACGTTGATTGCGCAAATGTTGGGAATGAGTATGTCTCTATCTTCCAACGGTTCATTAACACCAAGCACTATGGGAAACAATTCCACCACTCCTACATCTCTCTCCTCTCCAGAAACACCCGCACACAACCTCTCCACTCCAGCCATCCGAGCCCGTTCCTATAGATCCTCCTCCATCGTCCGCAAATCCGCCCCCCCAACATCTCCATTCTCCAAACTCAACCCCAACCTCCACAAACGCGTCGACGACCCCACCAATCTCAACATCTCCGACATCACCAACGGTCTACTCACCGGCGTCAACGTCACCTCTCTCGATGTACTTTTACAAAAAGGCGTCGATACACTTACATGCCAGGGAATCGGCGGCTTTGTAGAGATTTTCCAGGGACTCAAAGCGAGTAGGAGTATTCCAGCCACGGGGGGAAGTATCATGTTACCTAATGCGACATTTACGGTTGAGAGTCAGGGAAATGAGTTTTTAATTAATCCGGCGACGCAGGTAATTACGGTTAATGGGATTGGGATTAGTCGGTTGACGATTTTGATTGTGGCGCATGGTATGTATTTTTCCCCCTTTTTTCATTTTTTTGGAAAATATAATCTAACCCCCCAACCAGCATTCCTCCTCATCCTCGCCTATTTCCTTGCCATCCCCCTCGCCCTCCTCCTCACCTCCGGCCACGAAATCGCAACCATGCTCTCCCTCCCCCACATCTGGGCTTCCGCTTCCAAAACCCGTTTCCGCATTTGGATATTCGCCGTTCTGCCTCTCTCCCTCGGCGGCGGTATTCTCGGAATCCTTCTCCTCGGCTCCGCATCCCACGGTACTACATTCCACGGCATTCTCGGATTCGCTGTTCTCGTTCTCACTATTGTGGCATTTGTGCTGGAAATGAAATTTCTCCCCGGAATAGAGAAATTGAAACTTCTAAGGGGAATAGTACTGAGTGTGTTGTTGGCGGGTGCGAACGCGGCGTTTGTGACGGGTTTTGTGGATATTCAGAGGATTAGTTTGTGTACGGTACGCTTGCCGGATCAGGTGTTGATTGGGGCGGCGATGAATGCGGCGAGTTTGTTTACGACCAGGACGACGGTGGTGGCGGTGAAAATGAGGTTGGAGAAGTGGGTGGGGAGGAGGGGGAAGGGGGGGAGTG
>PQXN01000436.1:0-21059 GCA_004786275.1 Botryotinia convoluta
AACCTTTATTTTGATAATATAAGCTATTCAAAGAGCTTTTGGTCTTAGTTTTACTACAGAGCTACCAGGCTTATAATCTGTTCACAATGAAGGAGTAAGCTAGTGGAATGTATATAATATTGACTATATAGATTAATCGTATTAAGGTAAAATCTAACTATGAAGTGGAAGTGATATATACACAGTAGCTAAGCGCATGTGCCACAACTTCCAACAATCTAATGAATAAACAAATAATGAGATGGGTTTAGAATGGTTGAAATATTTCGATAAGTATATTAAGAATCAAAGAAAGGGTAAATATCGAATGTTAGTGTTAGATGGGTATAAAAGCTACAAATCAAGAGCTTTTCAAGTATATTGTGAAGAGAATGATATTATATGTTTATGTTTATTATTATATTCAAGTCATTTAACTCAACTATTTGATATAGATTATTTTAGTAATTTGAAATGTTTATATGATAATCAAATTGATGGATTTATTAAGGTATATATTAATTATATTTCGAAGGTTGAATTCTTTATAGCTTTTAAAGCTATATACAAAGAATTAATTATCTCTCAGAATATAAAATCAAGGTTTTGAGGAACAGATTTAATACTATTTAATCCCAAAGCTGTATTTTCGAAATTAGATATTCGAATTTATATATTTATTTTCTTCTTTTTCAATCTAAATCAATGGATCTCTCAAACCGTTTATAACCCAATTGAAGCTTTTTCTTAATCAATTTTAGTGAAATCTTGAATAACCTGATATCAATTAAGCTCCTTTATATTTATATTTAAGATTGTATTAGCTTTAGTTAAGGGTATAGAGAGATTAGCTTATGAGAATACACTTTTAAGTATAGAGATCTGTATACTTTGAGCAGCAAATGAGGTATTAAGCAAGTGTTGACATACGAAAAAAAACCAATTACATCAAGGAGGAGTGTTTATTGGATAAAAGGCTTTTGATATATTATCTCAACAAAAGGTTGATATTCAGATTCAATGTGACGAGTGTCAAAAAGGGAGGAATCCTAATGAGGAAGTATCTTCTAATTGATATTATAGTAAATATAGAAAGATAGGTTATAATATAAGAACCTATCAAAATAATATAATAGATCCTAGATTATTAGAATCTTCATAGTTTTAATTAATTGATTTAGTTGTTGTTGAATAATATGGTTTTGAATAAGTGAATTGAGGTGAAAGTGACCCACTCACTGATATAACCTACTCACTGATAAAACACGTTATAGGAGACAAAAGGTTTTTCATCTACTAACGTGGTTTATCAGTGGGTCGGCTATATTAGTGAATCGGACACTTCAAAATACACTAAAATCAGACTTTTTTCAATATTCATATTTTAATAATAAATCATTATTTTTCAAAACAAAAAGAATATTTAATAATAAGAAAAAATTCAAAGTTCGAAAGTCTAATTTTTATATAAATAATTCTATTATATTCCAAGAAAAGTCGAAATTATCACGATTTTCGTTACAAAAAAACTATTCTTATAATAATTTATGTATCAATTCGAATTTCTTTCAAAAAATTAGAAATTTATAATATTTAACGTAACGTATGGGGAACTCGGACACTTTTAGCCCATCGCCAATTTGAAACTGTAATAACTTTTATTATACATACTCAATCACCTTTTATATTTGCTCAAATTGAAAAGAAGCTTCAAAAGGTTATAGTTGTACTTCAATTGAAAGAATTTAAATCAATTAGAAAAGCTGCAAAGTATTTTGAAGTCTTTAAGTCTACCCTAGCTGATAGGCTGGCTGGGAAGAAAACATATTCCCAAATTTACGAAATGGCTCAAATTCTTTCAAACGTAGAAGAAAATATTTTTGTACAATGGATTTTATGATTCATGATTATTGGATTCCCTATTATACCTATATTGGTGAAGGAAATGGCTAATGAAATTCGTCTTCGATATATTCAGATCGCGTTATCTCGAAATCCTATCTCGACAGAAATTCCACCTATAGGCTACAAATGAATCTATAGATTCCAAAAACGATATTCAAAACTTAAAACATGCTATTTATATCAATTAGAATCTAATTGAGTTAAAGAAGTAACTCTGGAGAATATTTAGGCTTGATTTGATGTGTTTTGTATATATCTTATTGAACGAAAGTATGAATTAAATGATATATATAATATAGATAAAACCGGATTTGGAGTTGGAAGTATTCAAAGTATATATATTATAATCGATTCTACTCAAAAATCGAATTAGAAAGTTACAACTAATAAGCAAAAATGAATAACTATATTTAAATGTATTAATACAGCTGGAAAGGCTTTATTATTTATAATCATTTTCAAGACTTAGAATACAAATTCTGTAAGGATTCTAAAGGATATATTTCAAAGCTAGTAATTCTTTATTAGTATGAATAGATAGACTTCAAATAGTTATAGATTAGAATAGCTAAAAAGGGTTTTCGAATTAGAATCCAAGAAAGTGTTAAATGATCAATCTCGACTTTTGATTATGGATAGTTATTCAAGTTATATTATAAATAGTTTTATTACTTTCTGTATAGAGAATGATATCAATTTATTTATACTACTTCTTTATTGCTCCTATTTGCTTCAGTTACTTGATATTGTAGTGTATAAGCTAATAAAACGATATTATGCTTTAGAGGTCGATTGATATTCTTGAGCTAGTGTAAAGCGAATCCAAAGAGCTGAATGGATAAAACTCTTTCAAAATATTAGGAAAAAAGTATTCAATTCTTTTAATATTAAAGCTGTCACGGATCGCACTCAATCACAATGCGATCGCTCATGTGCGTGTCCGCGTATGTGTACGATCACGTGTACATAGCTAGTATATAAGAGTGCTCTACAAACGCTTTGCCTTCTATTCTGTAGTTGTAGATTTTAAGGATAAATTGTACCCTGCTCTCGCAGTTCTTCTAAGGCAAAGTGTCACAAAAGCTGACTGGAGAGGAGCTGGTTTAATACCTTTTTCCCCACAAAAAGTACTTAATATATTACTATTTAACTCTTCTCAGCAACCTTCTATTCTACAAATGAGAACCACCAATCAAGACCTAAATTTATCTATACTCAGAAACTCTTCTTCAAATAGGACAGAGTTAAAACAAGCAAATCTGATCTTTAATACAACTCTAGCAAATAGTGGTTCTCTTATATCACCAACTCATTGATATACTAAAAGAATAACTAAGTTTATAGAATCTCAAAATATTAAAATAGCTTTACTTTAGAAACAGTTCGCTAATACTTAGGAGGTAATTAAAATTCGAAAGAAGAGAACTAAAAGCAAAAGAGTTAAATTATAAGGTCAATTTGTTTTTAGTATTAAGGAAATACTGAAAATGGTATATAAAACAAAGGAAAAATCTAAAGAGAAAAAGCTATAAGGATAATCACATAAGCATTCAATTGAAGAATCAGAAAAAAAGATTGAAGAAGAAAAGCTAGAAAATAGTTCAAGTGATTTAGAATTGGAATTAGAGGATTGTGTGGCTTGTAGAATAAGATCGCGTATAGAATAATTGAAAAAGTGTTCGAGTTCCCCATATGTCCGAGTTCCCCATATGTTATGTTATATATTAATATATTATATATCAAATTTTCAAGAAATTCTATTAATAAATAAAGAAAGTGCACGATTACACACAGACGAATTTTGTATGTAAAAAGAAGTGTCCGACTCACTGATATAGCCGACCCACTGATAAACCACGTTACTTTTTAATATCAATAATGACGTAGTATGTAACATCGTTTACTTAATATAAAACTATCTTTTCTAGCAATCCTCCCTGGATATTGATCTGCTGCTCACAGCTTATATTGATAGCAAAATTGATAACTCTAAAAGATATATCCATGATGACTGGAAAAGTTACTCATGCTCAAGTATATACGAATGATAGACCATACAGCTATTTTATCGATACTACCTACTTCGAAGACACCATAATCAAATCTTCACTGCTCTTTGGTGCCAGAGATATCAACTCGCCATTACCACAAAATGCACAGACTCAGCTGACTTCACAAATTGGCAATATTCAAAGTTTAAGTATATCAGAAACATCGATTCTAATGTATAGACTAGCAAGCCACAAGTTGGATTCACCAACAATTGGTATTTGACTCTTTGGCCATGTTCCTCACAAAGAATCATGCTTAAGAAATGCCAATTGCTGGTCCATGACTTCTTTAATGAACTTCTCTGGCTTGGCCCATCGAAGACCAAGTTCTTTCTCTGCCTTCGAAGTATCGGCTTTTGACACCTTAGGATTTGTACTCGGTACGAGCTTGTAAGGCAAGGTAGGATAATCCTTTTGTAGAACTTCAACAACATCTTTCCAAGTCAGTGGCTGTCCGGAGACTAAATAACTTGAGCTAGACTCGAGAGCCGGGTTCAGAGCTTTCACATGCGCATCTGCCATATCTCCAACATACACAGACGTAAGGAGACCATCCGACAGTGCACCATTCATGATTCTGCCAAACAAGAGACCATTAGTGCTCCCCTGAATCTCCTCAGCCGACTTTTGGATCAAACTATGCCCAAACACCATAGAGGGGTGAATAGTGATGAGTACGAAGCCGGGACTTTCGTTTTGAAGGAACTCCCAACTTGCTTGATTGGCCAGAAGTTTTGAGGCGTGATATATCTTGAAAGAAGTCAAGAAGTCATTGCCCTCGTTGTAGTCTCGATTTAAATCTACTGACAAGTCCAGGGATGAATCCTCTGTAGATACATATTAAGTCAGCTGTAGACTTCATGTAAAGCGTCGACGAACTAACCTTTCAATACAAGCCCATCTGTAGGGCCTTCGAGCGGCATAAAAGCATGTATTGAGGATGTGATGATGACTTTTTTGATGCTTGTGACCTTGGCTGCGTCTCTCATTATGTTAAGAGTTCCTTCTATTGCTGGTCGATAGACTTTATCCTTGTCCACAAGTCCAGCTAGCGGAGAAGCCAAATGCAAGATATACTCAACATTGTCCAAAACCTTAGAGAATGCGCCAGGTACTGTGATGCCTGGAACGATGACAAACTCTAAACTATTTGCATGATCGGAGAAGATACTCTTGAGGCTTTCGATTTTTGACTCCTTGCGAACAGAGATGCGGAGACGGTAGCCGGCGTTGAGTGCAGCTAAAGCAGTTGAAGCTCCAATAAAGCCAGTTGCTCCAGTGATAAAAACTAGACTAGAAGACATGGCGGTAAATTTTAGGTGAAGAGGGGGCAATGTAGGATTCGAGAGTGAGCGAAGACGTGTGGTTGGTGGATGCGAGTGGTGTAAATGATCATTTGAAAGCGGCTGCTTGCTTAAATACATATGAAATCATTGAAATGCCTGAAAAAGTGGCTACCACAACGGAGAATGTCCGAAGAAGTAGTGTTTTCCCATTCCCACTGATTTTGCACCGAAATTATTATCAAGCAATCTCATATATGAGCCTACGATAGACTTTCATTTGTAAGGAGTTTTTGTTAAGCTCCGCTTAACATACTTTCCGGATGGAATCTTGGGCCATATCCGAACCCTGCTCCTTAGTCACGCTTCGCTTAACCGTTCGAGTTGTGGCCCGTAACCTGGCTGCCTGGTTCTTGAAAACGTATCTGGAAACATGCACAGACGAGAAATTAAAAATATTTTGAGCATTTTAAATTTCATTTACTTACTTAATCTTATGCACGGATCACATGATCTGGACTATCTTTTTCTCATTTCAAATAGTAAACCGTAACGCCTTATATTAATTCCTTAAAAAGTTCTCTTGTTTATACTAAGCCATAGGATTGTTAATTCACCAACATGAAGATCGCTTATCATAGAAGCAATGAAACCTTTCCGTCAGGTGTCCTTCAAGTCGCGTGGTCTCCCCAGGTTCACTGCCTCTAGGTTCATCATAAATCCTGTCCTTACCGTCCTGATACTTTCGATCAGATTGTGCCTGAGAACCACTTTATTTACATGATGTCTTTAGTGACAACCGCCGGACATTTTATACTTCCGAAGATTGATTGCTAATCGGTAACGATCATGGAGGCTGGCCACGCTAAGCTAATCAACTCCTTGATTAGTGAACATCAAAGTACCTAGGTACTTTTAATAAATGCCCACAATCCTGCTCTCAAAAATTACTTTCGCGTCCACTTATAAATTTTCGACTCACCTTCATATTTACGACCTAAACTCCGCTTCCTTGCCGCTATCCTCTTGCATCAACATTATTCCTCAAGGTCGTTTCAAAATAAGCAAAATCAAACAACACACAATGCTGTCACCTGATGATTCCAGACATGTTCTGTAATTTGCGCAGGCCTCAGTACGTTCGCAGCCTACAAGCACACATCTCTAGTTTTCAGGGAACTTTTCCCCAAAATTGATGGCGGACTTGGCTCTTCAGAGCTTCTGACGGCCTTCTCCGCAAAAAGCAATTTCCTGCAGGTTGGCGCTTCTTGTGCTCTCATTGGTATGTTGATATTTCCCCACCCCACTTCGAGTCAAGATTTGCTTCGAAGTGCTGCCCAAAATTCTATACAAGGGGTTGATCATAGAACGTCGGCATACAGCTGAAGCTTGAAATAGGAACCCTCCAGCTCAAATGGGCCAAGTATGGTTTAAATACTGGCTATGATAAGGCAATTCTTGGATGGTATGGAGCCTATTCTTTCGCGTCTGGATTGGGGTACTTCTTGAAAGGCGTGTATGTACCTCTGGTTCCTGTTTGGCTTATCCCTGCACTCACTGTGCTAAGTCAATTCTGAAATGGGCGATAATGTCTGAAGTAAGGTATTTCAGGAAGTAGTTAGAATTTGAAACTCATGAAAGCTACCTGTATTATCATGCGGTTTATGAATCTGAAAATCTTCTACTATTATGAAACTCTATAAGAAGAATAATGACTTAAGGTCGTTTACCTACGTTCATACAGTAAGCGGATCGCGAAGTTCAGAATCACATTATCCTTGAGTAAGCGATAGCTGGAGCATGTGTGATTGTGAATCGTATTAACCCCCCGTTCCATTGGAGTGAAGAAGCTATTCTACAGTACACTCCGCGACATTCACAGCCGTAGAAGGATACAAATGAATAACTTGTAAAAGATAAGGCACTTAAAAATTGACCACTTTCTTCAGATCCTGGTTAGAAACCTTAAAATACAATACATTAAACGAGTATGCCACGAATTGAAATTAATCATACAGATCGGAATTATACAACCCCCCAAAAATACGAGTGCCACAGAACGTAATGGAGGTAACGAATTCGTTCACCGAGAAATGCTTTGCCTTGTTCATCATGCTACCGGTTTTATGCTGCTTGCCACATCAATCTAAGAGTACAATTGAGGAATGACTTCTCCAAAAAAATTCTCGGCAACAGTATCTGTCTGATTTTGAGACAATGCTAGTGCTTTACCGATCAATACTGGAACATCGGGATTGGCTAATGTTTGTAGAAATCTATCTGCATCCTCCATGAGTTCGGCGAGTGTTGGCTTCGTAGCGGCATTAATTGATTGCTTGGCGAGACCAATGGCTGGGAGAGAGAACAGTACAGAACGAGAGATAAGAGCGTCAATATAACCATACATTTCGGGAGTGAATTCGAAAACCTTATTGATCCATCCACAGCACCAATGTCATTACCACTGAGAATATACTCCATGGCACGACCGCGGCCAATCAGATGGGGTAAGAAATTGCTTCCACCCGCCCCTGGGATGATACCAAGTCCAATCTCAGGCTGACCCATGAGCGTGTGAGTTGTGGTTGCGAAGCGCATGTCCAAAGAGGTCAGGAATTCGTTGCCTGCACTGCGCGATTTGCCTTCAACAGCGGCAATGGTGATCTGGTCAAGGGTGCTCATATCGAATAGTAATTGAGCAGTACGGTGACCAACGGTTGGATCTGATGTTGGTTAGACAATGTAGCGGAGGATTCTTTTTTAGCTAACTTACCGAAAGGGGTGATCAGAAGATCCAAGTGGTTGACGAAGAAGCCGGCGACATCGCTTGTGAAGAGAAAAACTTTTGTCAGTGTATCGTTACGGAGTCTCTGGACAATATCGGTCAAGCCATTGATAGTATCCAGACCCCAGACATTGACAGGAGGATTGTTAAAAGCAACCTCAAGGACACCTGCTCTAGACTGGTTGAGGCGGAGCCCAGGGTAAGCAGGGAAATCAAGAGCCACGATGGTAGACAGAAGCGTAGAGAACGCCGAGCCGAGCATCCACGAGGGCGTCATTTTGAGTGAATCAAGAGTGAATTTGTAAAAGGGTGATAAAGATATAAATGCAGGGAGGCAAATACGAGTCGAAAGTGAGGGTGATTTGAGAGGGTTGAGGCGAGGAGAGCACATAGATATACCTCTAGGTATGCCCCCAGGCATATTCAACTATTCTATTAGACCTGAGAGCCGCGGACTTTACTTGAGAAATTTTTAAGAATCCCCAATCTTGGTCGCTGTATTCCCATTTATGGTTTGATAATTTCATCCTACAAGTCCGACCCTGATGCATAACGGGTACGCATGACTTCGTCTAATCTGTCGGTCCATCATTTCACTTTGCACTGCCGCTTAACGTTCTAGAGTCTGTTTATTGCTCCGGTATCGTTCTGTTCAAGGCATCCCTTGATTTTTGATGTTCACATAGGGTGCTAGAATTTCGTCTCTCTAGTTGTGCAAGTCAATTGTGAAAGCTGATACCGGGGCAATGAAGTAAGCAACACGACGACATCAAAGTAGACGGCAAATTATACGCTTGTACTAGAGCATTCGATTTCACATACCATCAACTTTGAGTATCTACATTTCCCCGCGCCTTCCCCCTGAGAAGATGAATGTTCCTGACATCCAGGTACTGCGCAAAGCAATTCACTATGTATGATGATTAATTCCCTAAATCCGAATGATTTCAAGTAAGAAGCTGATTTTTCAATTTAGGGGTGACTTGCTTTTATAGTTGACAGGGGATTTCCCCGCAACATGGTTCGGGACACTAATAAAGTTGATCAACATGAGGAACAGGGCTCGGACGCACAGGGTTCGGATACCGGCGAATCATGCTAGCAGGGTTCGTATGCGAAAGCCAAGTTCCATACGACATCTATAAGCTTAATAGCTGATATTGCTACGGATGAATAACTTTCCATAGTATTTTAACATCATTTGTATTATTATTGTAATGATATAATAACTAGTTTTCTATAGCCATTTCGATTCTATTAAATTTAATTTCGAGACATTTTCTTTACAATACCAGATTTAATAAGTTACTATGTCAAGGTCACTCGTTACCGGTGGGACAAGCTTCATTGGTCTCTATACCGTCAAGATACTTCTTGAGCGTGGCCATTTTGTTCATACCACTGTCCGCAGCCTGAAGAACACTCAAAAGCTGAAGGCACTCTCAGATTTGCAAAACAAGTATCCGGGACAACTATCTTGTTCGAAGCCGATCTTTTGACAACTAGCTCTTTCAAGGACGCCATGGCAGGCTGTGATATAGTATACCATATAGCTTCACCATTCCTCGTCCCACAGCAAATCAAGGGCGGGATGAAAGACTGCATCGAACCTGCTCTGCAAGGCACCCAGAACGTCCTTCAGTCCGTCAACGAGACCCAAACTGTCAAGCGTGTCGTTCTTACATCATCCAGTAAGCATTGTCTCCCTGCTTAAAACCGTGTTTTAGCAGACATTTGACTCCTCTCAGTTGCAGCAATCTACAGTGATAGTGCAGATATACTAAAGATGAAAGACTCGACCCTTGCTGAAGCCTACTGGAACGTCACAAGCACCGCCGCCGATAATCCATACAGTTACTCGAAAACGATTGCCGAGCGTGAGGCCTGGAAGATGCAGGAAGCACAAAGCCGTTAGGACATGGTCGTTATAAGCCCTGGACTCGTCCTTGGACCGTCTCTATCACCCGAGTCAGCGTCTGGATCCTTATTCATGATCGAAAATATGTACCGTGGTGAAAATAAGATGGGTGCGCCGGAGCTTCAATACCCCATCGCGGATGTACGAGATGTTACAGAGGCACCCGTGAAGGCGGGGGAGACTCCCAATGCGAACGGAAGATATATAATTGATGGTGATCACAGCTTGAGTATCTTAGACATGGCAAACCTGGTTAGGCCGATACACAAACGACCTAGCTTACTTCCCAAGAAGAACCTTCCCAAGCTTATACTGTTTGCTGTCGGTCCTTTCATGGGACTCTCGTGGAAATGGATAGGCGCGAACATTGGCATTGGGTACAAGGTCAATCACCAGAAGAGCGTCCGAGAATTGGGTCTCGTATATCGCCCGGTAGAGAATATCGTTCGAGACCACTACCAATCATGGCTTTCCACCTTATCAGCATAAAACTGTTCTTAATCTGCCACAGGATCGTATCACCCCTTGACGAGACAGATCTCTCAATTTATAGTCACGATATTTTTACTAGCAAATTTCCCGAATCATTATACATTAAATAGTATTCTTTACCCATTTCTACTTCACACACAACTTTAGTTAGAAAATAGTAAGATTCTGTTGTCGATCATGCTGCCTATCATTTTTTTTTATCGCTACTGGTCACTGCTGCTGTCGCTTCAATCTGCCAAATTGCAACTTTTTCAGTATCTAAGGGGCTTAGAAAACCCATAGAAACGAGCCATAAAGAAAGAGCATGGGCCAGTGTTTTGACAGCTTTAGTAGATAACCTCGACAGCTTCAGAGCTATAACTAGTCAATTTTTAGAATCCTTTCTATAACCCCTTCTACGCTTTACTTCTCGAGCCCTAAATTCCTACCCCATGCATCCGCCTTGGGCGATAAGGCCTGTCGAAAGAAGACACAAGCCTTACCCACATATTAAAAACAGTAAAAGAGTCCCTCTCTAAACACGTTGTTCGGCATACTCAAGTTACTTAGCTCGACTTGTATTCTCGATTATCCGTTTCTCTCCTGTAGCCTGTTTGAATCCTGTAACACTCTCAGTTTGCGTGGCTGTAAATGATGGGATTTCAGCAAGTCTGTTACGGGTATCTTTTCGAAACTTGTCAGCGATGCTGGAAAGGCTCAGGATGTGGCAGAAAGGGTTGTGAATGATGCTTGAATATCACCTTAGAGATTGAAGGGTTTGATGAGTGCATATACAAAGTATTTTAAATAGTATCTCAAACGCTGTACAGATATATGATATTGAGATCTTAGGTTGTTTCGACATACCTTCATCACATATCTTAGCTGACTTCGTGAGGAGAAGAGGAATAACTAGAAACACCTCACGAAGAGCCCTAAATTTATTAGCTATTGAATAACAGGCTATTCTTTGGCTAGGATGAGAGAAATGCCAGCCGAAAAAAGTTACATTGTTGATTCCAGCCCAGTAAGATTCTTTACCAATATTTCTAGCCTCCGCAGACTTCTTTTTAAATACTAGTACTTGTGCGGCTAGAAAGTATGCAACACTCCACCTAATTATAGGCCATCAATCACCTTGTAATTTACCACGTCGAGTGGAGTGTGGCATATTTTCTGGCCCCACGAGTAATAATTAGACATACCAAACGCTAAGGCGTAACCAAGGATCTTGTATCTTCAGAACTTAGACTTATCAATTGCTCCAAAAATCAAGACGTTTTGACCGTTAATGCTTCTACTAGCTGATGCTGGCTAGTAATATTTTCCTTTCTAGCAGTAGCGCGTGTTGGAATAACAAAATTTCAGGATTGCAGAGTGAAAGCAGAGACTGCAAAGAAACTGCTAGCAAGAAGAGTCTCGATTATAGGTGCTTCAAATGTGCCTGTGGCCTGTGGTTGGAAATATCTGGTTAGTCTCGATCACAATATCGAAAAGAAGCAAACTGGTAGAATGGCATATTCATTGTACACCAGCAATGACAACATTCCGAAATTGTGAAGAAGACATCACCTGAATATTATTATTATAGTATGAAAGCCAACCTCCAAGAACCTTCTTTACAGACGTGCAAGAAGATACCTAGACGCATCAGAAATGAAGGTTAGTTACCAATCGTGGGGCATGCTGATGTAGTATTGATTAACTTCTAGGGAGAGGGCTTTGTGACTGTGTACTATGCCCAAGCTTGGTGTTTGATTGCAATGCTCGAGGCGAAGAACGCACGTTTTTCTCAACCATGGATGAGTGTCGGAAGAGCTGTGCGTTTAGTGCAAATGCTGGGTGTTTATGCTATCGACGTGAAAGGCGGAGACGCTAAGCAAGTGTTGCCTCCAGCACAAGATTGGATAGAGCTTGAAGAACGTCGAAGGACGTTCTGGACGGCCTTTTATGGGGATCGATGGGCTAGTGTTCTGACAGGTTGACCCACTACTATTAATGAGAATGAGGTGTGAATTATGCTGTTATCACTTTAATCAACTAACTTTCTCTTTAGATTTTAACGGATCTTCCGGTGTTAGAATTCCCATTTGAGTTCGGGCTAGCAGAAGAGACGAGCCGATTTACTGAGGCTTTCAGCCCTAGAGGACTCGGACAAATCTCGTCATTTTCTGCACTTTTGTTGGCTACCAAGTTATATGGACACAATCGTGAGCATCTAAACATCAATAGCCCCAACGAGTGCGTTGAAAACATCGAGAACAGCGAATTCTGGAAGCGCCATCGACGACTCAACAACGCTTTGTTGAACACATTTTTGTATTTACCAGATAGTTTACGACTTCCGCACGGGATAGATGACATGAACACGGCTTTTGTTCATATGTGTATTCACGCTTTTTCGATAAAGTTACATCAGGGAGCTATTGCTCCTGCAACGAAGCATGGTATCAGTTCGGACATTATTCGACACAGCCAAGTTCGCGCTCTTACAGCTGCAGAGGAAATCACTAATATTTTGCGCCAGATAGATAATGTGGATGTAGATCTGGTAAGATCCATATATTCTCTGTGCCTCTAGATAGCGCTAATTAAATGACAGCTGAACTCCTGGACAGGATTTTGTCTCTACGTCGCAGCTAGTGTTTTGATCAAGGATCAGCAGTCTGATCAAATTTTGGTCAAGGTCTCAGAAATTTAAACTATTTGCTGTCAGCTATGCAAAAATTTGGCCACCGACACAACATTACAGAACACTTTTATAGATAAATTCGACGAGATATGATTGCCGTAGGACTGAGTACATTTGGAGAAGGCCTCAATTACGGCCAATCTCTTAGAACCAACTCTAACAACGCGATATCTTCGGTGGACTATTCGCCATCAGATTACCATCAATTTTCCATTCCTGAACAGACTTTTACCAATCAAATCATCTCAGACCCAAGGTTTGAAGCCGTTGAGGTTATGTGGGATTTGCCCGTAGACCACCCACTACAATTTCCGACTCGTAGACTTTCAACTACAACTCCCAGAATTGGCATACAGCAAACATCTATTGCTCAAGATACCCCCTCGGTTAGATCAACCGAAACAATTTCGGACTCAATACCTGGCTCAAGCACTAATTCAAATCACTTTGTCCACATGCAGCCCATACCACTCTTGCCTATGCGCGATCATGAGCAAGTCTTCGTGGGATCTGATCGTGGGCACGTCGAAGGAGCCCCAGGTTTGGACTCAAAGCAAAAGACAGACGTCGCAACTGAATATTCAGAAAGTCATATTGTTAACTCTAACTATTATTCTGAGGATTTAATAAGTGGTCAGTATTAATAGTAATTCAATGAAAAGTCTTTTTTTCGTTATGACTTCTATACATATCAATTTGAATCATTCTTGAAATTTCAAAACCGGGAAATATAAAGAAGTAATTGAATTATCTTTTGAATAGAACAATCTATAATATTACCGCAAAATATTATTTTGAGGATTTTTTTCAATAATGATTGTTAGTAATAAGACATTTTAATAGAAGAATAATAATCTGATAAAAAGTCTAGGTGTTCTTTGTAATTATAGATTAGAAATCTTTTATAAATTGATTATATTAGAATAAAAGTAAATGTTGGTTTGAGAAGAGTACGTATGACGTAGGACCTACGATGTAGGTTCTAGTTGTTAATGTGTATTCAATCTACGGAGCTAGCTAATTACAGGAAGAAGCATTCCTTAAATAGGCCGTACTATAGGACTAGCTCCTTTGTAGTAGACTATGAATGACTTAAGGCCATCCATTCACCCTTTGTTCACATAGTAAATTTTATAATAAATATCATTATATATAGTTTTGTTCAACGTTAAAATATACGAATACTAGTATCTTAAATAGTTTTTATTCTATTAAGAATAAGAGTCAAGCTTATTACTTCTTTAATACGCTTTTACTTTCTTTTCTCTAATATTGATTACTAAAAAGATTCTTAGAATAATAGTTAGATTATAAGAATGCGTTCGAACTAGTTTCTTCTATGTTTAATAACTATTTTATATTAACAATATTTGACTAATATATTAATAGAAATGAGAAAAGTAATTTGTAATTAGAAACTTGTAACATTCTTAAATAGTATTAAAAGTAAGCTTTCAATGACTATAAAGATATTGTGAGATTTCATAATAAGTATACTAAATCACTTATTAATATCTTATTAACAAAGCTATATATTGATTAGTAATATATATACAATATGATTTTATATTATAAAATTATATTACTATATCATAATATAGTGATATCCTTTATCAAGTTGATTTATAATAGAATAGAATGGAATGGAATCATATGAAAGATTGTCGATAAATAGGCTAAATTGATTGGTTTTACTTTCTTCTTATAATATAAAATGATTCTATAAGATTCGATTTAAATCGATCTTATTTATAAGTATAGAAACTTATAGAATATCATTATAAACTATATAAACCTAGAATATTCTTTAAAGAAAACCTAGAAAAAGCAAGCAAATTAATTCTAATTCAATTCTTTTATATTATTTGACTTAAACTCTATTATTATATTATATATTCGATTCGTCCCTAAGCTAAATCTGACTAAGTCTTCCACTAATATTATAATAATACTATTAATTATTATAATACAAAAACCAACCTCCAAGAGATAAGAATTCTAGTGTTCACTATTTGGAAATAATTACGAATTCTTTCAAATTAAAATAATTATTTAATCGCTCTATATATTCAGTTCAACTTTTTTCAATTACATTCAGAATTGTAATTGATTTAATAACTATTTACACCATCTCAGTATATATTTGACTAATAATCAGATCAAATAAATGAAATAAACCGATCCCAACGCGCCCTTAAGGTATTATTGTATTTGAGATTCATGCTTATACATTAGATTAAGAGTAGTGTTATTTACTTAATGAATATTCATAGATATACAGGTGATTGCGGTCATTTTCTATAACAAAATAATGAGCAATGAGAAGGAAACTATGAAGAACCATTCGTAAGAAGCTCAGGCATGGTTATTATCACCTTCAAGGCGCCACATTTGGAAGATAACTCAAACGCCTCGTAGGCGTCGTCGATATCATCAAATGCAAAATCTGGGCAATAATTAGTGGGATCCAGACAGATAGAAGATGACACGCACTGTGCGAGACCAGAAAATGAGGATCAATGCTACCCAACTCCACCATCTTGAGTAAATCGGGTGTACTAACAGCATCAATGAGTCGAGTCCTTAAACCTAGCATAAAAGTCAGTGATGATCAGCGTAGGAGAGGTATATAGAAATACAGATGTTGCGATTCCACAGCTTTTCCAAGTGAAGCTCGCACGATTCGCCAAAGACACCCAGGCTGGCGATGGTCCCACCAGCGCCTATCAGAGCTTGCGCAATCTCGAAAGATTCAGCGGTACCCACGGCTTCGATAACCACATCAAACCCTCGGTCCTTGGTCACCGCTAGAGCAGAAGCAATCACAGCATCCTGTCCGTCGATAACACTGAATGTATGGTCCGCACCCATGGACTTGGCCATCTCGAGCCTGGGATTACCCCTTCCCACCATCACCGTCATCGATGGACCGAACAGGTTTTTTGTCATCTGGAGGATCATCAATCCAATAGGGCCAGTCCCTATGATCGCGATGGTTGACCCGGGTCGAATATCGCCATTCAGGACACCACATTCATAAGAAGTCGGTACAGTATCTGACAGGGTAACAGCGACTTTCAGGTCGATGCTCTCTGGCAGCACATGAAGCGAAAATAAAGCATGAGGAATGCGGACGTACTCGGCCTGTGTGCCATCAATACTATTTCCGAGGATCCAGCCGCCGGATTCACATTGAGACGGCATCTTCCTACGACAGTAATGACAGGTCCCGCAAGACGTAATGCAGGAAATGAGAACCTTTTGGCCAATGGTGAAGTTCCTAACAGCGACACCGAGAGATTCAATGACGCCGACTCCTTCGTGACCGAGGATGCGACCTGGAGTACATGACGGGACGTGGCCTTGGAGAATGTGGATGTCTGTTCCGCATATTGTGGTATGTAGAACCTTCACGATAGCATCGGTGGGTTCCGAAATGACTGGTTTTGGGCGGTCTTCGACTGTGACCTTCCTGTCGCCTGTGTAGACAACAGCTTTCATATTTGTGGCTCTTTGAAGCACAGGTTGACTGTACACCGCGAAGATTATCTTCGAGGATTGGAAGTAAATATTGAGTAGTAAGTTGAAATATCGCGGGGCCCGCTTTTATAGATGTTTCGCCCTCTAGCAAAAATAAAATGTACAGACTCAGCCCAGAAACCCCCGCGGGGTGCAAGTAAGCAGCAATGAACATTCATTTGGCTAAGTTAATATTGTAATTGTCAGGAAAATAGGTAAAGTGAAACAGAAGGGGTAATAACTACCGGTAGTGAAGATTTGAGTACTGTGCGTGGATATTTTGAGGATCCAACGCTCGTCAACACCTCAAGCAGGAGTGATTTTAAGTGGACATTCAGCTTGCCATTTTCTCGTATAGAACCTGGAGCGGAAAATTTGTCTCCGACGTGACGTGTTCTTTTCAGGGGAAGCTCTCGACCAATCAGATTAAACCTCTCTCTGAGGTCAAGTTCAAGTCATTGTAAGTTGGTACAATGCTCGCTCTCCACGGTTGTTGGGTAGTATTTAGCAGTCCGGTTACATATATTTAGTGTTACTTGAATTTTGGTTCTTGAGAAATCGAAGTTGCCTTAAAGTCGAGAGAATGAATAATAGTAAACTTAGAGGTGCGTGTGAGTTTGTAGTTTTCAACGGCGGTTGATTATAGTATAGCCAATAGAATTCGATTCTGAATGACTTATCACAAAGACCAGGAAAATGCCCTAGCAGCCGAATTCAGTAATAGTTTATCGACAACATACCTCAGCATACAACGTTCGCTGGATTAACCACTAAAATATGTCATTTACAGGCCACCTATACGAATGAAACATCTATGTTGTTCTGCAAAGCCTACTACGGCCCAATGGAATATGCCTTTAACCTTAGTAGAAAATCTTGGCATATGCAAATAATTGTTTCTAGACTTGCTTACAGGGTCTGGCCCTGTCGCCACATATCATAATAGAGCTGAATGGTTGTAACATTTGGATAACACCGAAGATAAGATAAGCTGAACTTCGCTTATACAGATATTCTAATGGTCAGGAAAACAGTTCTAGACTCAATAATACCGACCCCAGACGTTGCTTTCTCGAGTATCAGATGGAACACCCCTCGTGCCCCAACCTCAGTATGAGAAGAGGGATATCTATCAACAGACATCTGCGTCTGAGCAATAGTACACTAATCGTATGAATGCACAAGAAACGCGAAGGCTCAAGCGTAAAATAACAATATTATAACTTCCTCGTACTTGTCATCATCAACAAAATCTGTCATAGCAATCACTCTTGTTGCGCGTTACACGTCACCCAATATATATACCATACTTCCTAAACTCATTGACCTCCTGTAATCTCTTCAGATCTTCATCTCTCAAGCATATAGCAGCTGCAATCTCGCCGTTCGGAGTCTTAGGCATCAGAAACATCAAACTCTCAACAGTGTTGAAACGCGGTCTCCGCACAGCTTCAGGTTTGCCCAATCCAAGATTAAAATCAAGATTATAAATGCATATCTTCGCCCACGAGCTGAATATAATGTCCGTTGATAGGTCAAGCGTCGCTGTATAAGAGAAAGTATTTTTATCCGGTGTACTGTTGAGGAGCATGGCGAAGGCGCGGGTATCATAGATAAGACTTGACGTTTTAGGGTGCAAAGCCGAACGAAGCCGTGATGCAACAACGCTTAATGGCTCCTCAACTAGCTCCTGAAGCGTGTACGTATGATACGTCATATTATACATGAGTCCCGGGTATGTCTCTGGAATATTCAGACAACGGCGTACATCGACGGACCGCGCGAATATCGAATTTATCGAATTTATCGTTGGGCCCAAGCGGGGAAGGCGGGCGCGGATAATGGATTGCCGGATGAAGGCGCTGAGGGCGTTGTTGGTGGAGATTTGATCTGTATCCGTTATAGCCTTCTTAGCAAATGATTACAAAGCAATAAGTGAGGTAGTAGGGAGAGTGAAGTATATCCAGGTGCATTGGGGAGATAGAGGTGGGGGTGGAGGTTGACTATAGGTAGCATCGCAGACGAGTTGAGGTGGAATTTGTGAGGAACCTAACGTACATTAGAAATCAACCTTAGAATTAAAAGCTACAGATCTAAAAAGTGTATACTATAGAACTATATATATATAATCAACTCAAAGCTTAGCATTATACTAGCCCAATTGAATACAATCACTATATGTGCAATAACATTACCCCCCTCTTTTATGAAATGCACCTCAAATTCACTTTAAATAAATAATATAAAAGAAAAATGATTTCTAATCTTCTTTTATAAATTCTTAATACACGAAATACATCTTCAATTGATACAACTTTTGAATACAATACACATCTTCCAAGCAATCTTTAAAATAATAATTATTGATTATTTCTCCTAAGTCTTCATTATTATTATTATTATATTCTGAATCAATTATCAATATTATAATTAGGATCGGCTTTTATCAGTCTTGTACATCTTGATATAGATCTAAAGGATAGGCTTGTATCTAATAGTAAGTATTTCTATATTGTATATACTTGTTTTATTTATATAAAAGAATTCTTTTAGTAAAGGAAAACTCAAATGTACAAGTGTGGAATGGAATCGGAATACAATCGAGCTTGTTTAATAGAATTTCAAAAGAATCAAAGATATCAATAATATTAAAATTATTAATATTCATTAAATTATAATTCTGAGAGTAGAATAGATTTTGTAATATATATAAGGCTTTAAGTTTATTAGAATAAAATAATATTAGAAATCCATTTGTTGTATATACAATTAGTTATTATATAATCTAAACAAAATTGGAATAAAAGGAAGGAAAAGAAAGCTATTAAGTAAAACGATTTTTGAGCATAATATTAAGTCCATTACAGAAAATCAATATCTTATTCGAATCGGATTAGTTTTGTCTACAAGCTTTATAAAAAGTACATTCGAACTTTATAATATAAGTATATAAAGAATCAGTTCCTTATTTAAAAATAAATAATTTATTTTCAGTTTCTTATACTTTATTCGGATTATTATAGATATATAGAAATTGATTTAAGATTATTATATAATCTAATAAAATATTTTGATTAAGAAAAGAAAGCTGGGATAGAACTATAGCTTATATATAAGATTTGAGATTAAGATATACATAATAAAATTGAATTATAGAGTTGCTAATTGCTATACTATCTACTTATAGTTTTATTCGAATTGAGGATAATCATATATCAAATTTCTGAAAACTATCACTAAACTTTTCAGAATCAAAAAGAAAAGATTTCAATTACGAAAAAGTAGAGAAAGGAATATAGTACTCGAATATCAGAAAACATAAAAACAAGATTTCATCCCACTAATAAATCACTTCACTATAAAGCTTTACAATCACAAGATTTATCGAATCAAAATCCATAACCCAGAAATTAAAAGTAAGAAAAAGACAACACCTTCGATTAATATCAAGAAGATCTATATGCAAACAAAAAAGCAAAAGCGATATACTATAATAAAAGCAAATAAAGTATACATATTCATAAGCATATACTAATATTATTCCATTTCTTATTTGAAAGAGCTTTTAATAATATAAGGAATCTAATATACATTAAAAATCAATCTTAGAATTAAAAGCTATAGATCTAAAGAGAATATACTACAGGACTATATATATGATCGGCTCGAAGCTTAGCGCCGTGCTAGCCCGATCGGACGCGATCGCTATGCGTGCGGTAACAGAATTGACATTACAATTTGCCGAGCAAGCTCAGGGCCTGATTTGAAGGAGTCGTTGAGTAAAGTAATAAGGCTATGGCGGGGAAGGTTACCGATTAATACTAACTAATATTCTAAGGATTTTTTTGGTATGCATCACTAACTCCTAACTCCTATACACCTGGTATTAAGTGTTTATTTGGTATTAACTAAAATTTAGGGTTTTTAGGGTTATATATATATATATATATCTTGTTTTAGAATCTATAAAAAATTTCCAATTTAATAGTGTTTTTACTTTTTTGCTAGCGTGCTTGCTTATTAATTTTTTTAGAGGTTTATTTAATATTAACTAATATCTTATTTAATATAAGGGCTAGCTTATTAAAAATAACTTTTTTAAACTTTTCAAAAAAACTGAATTGATTGATATAGTGTTTATCTCAATTAGGCTTAGTTCATATTTGACTTAGAGAAATTCGATTTCTTTAATTTTTATAAAAACTAAAATATAATTTATAGGTTTAAATATTAATAATTTCGAAAAAGCTATAATATATTATTATATTTAGAATTAAAATCTGAATCGATTGGTATAGCTTTTATTATAATAATAATAATATTAATTTTTATTGTATGAACGTTGGTTACATAATGAATAGCTTCAATTCATTAGCTACTGTATTACAAGCCCTAAGCGAAAGCGAAAGAGAATAGCTCTTTCAGTAGGTCTATATAAGACCTACTACTTCCTGTA
>PQXN01000437.1:0-21044 GCA_004786275.1 Botryotinia convoluta
CCCCCCTCCCCGAAAACAGCATATTCCGAGCCGACTCAGACCGCCAGTTTTTCTCCCAACTCATCCCGACCCAGAAGCCTTCATACCCTCCTCACCCATCGCAATCCTCCCCAACAAAAGCCAGCATTCACGCAGCTCTCACACCGTACCTTCTTTCCCAATATCCAATCTCCCAATCTCCCAATCTCCCAATTTCCCTTCTCCCCCACCTCTTCTAAAACCAAAAAACCACATCCCCTCACCACCATAGTCCCAATTCGTCAGAAAAGGATAATCGAGAAGTTAAGATTCTTTTGTTGCACATCTCACTCCTCGCACCAAGCTCAAAGAAGTAATTTACGAGATTCGTCCGGACTTTGTATCCCGACTTTCCAATCCAGTTTCATGTTCCGACTTTCCAGGCCTTCAGACATTTACTCGGTATGCATAATGCATATCCCGCAGCCAAGTCCTCGGATATCTATTGTTGGGATGAATGGTCCCCGAGATGGTGCCCGCTGACTGGGTAGCGGGCTGCGGTCTGTGGATTGGTGTTTTCTTAGCCGGTTGGGTTATGTAGTGAGTTAATCGACCGAGTTAATGGAGTGGAAAATGGTTGGATCGGTAGAAAACGGGATATGGTTGTTATTGGTGGGCTAAGAATGGATTAGTGAAGGGTATATCGCCGACTTGGTTTGGATGTTAGTGTTGGTAGCTAGGTATTTATCCTCAAGGCTATCGAGATGGATGTGAAATGTTAATGGATTGATAAAAATCCATTGGTTCTCAACTCAACCCAAGATTGATCAGGAAGAATTATAGCGGTTCAACATGTACCGAAATGCTGAAGATAGGAATTCTCTGTTCGAAATATAGAGCTTGGGATTTCAATATTTCTATACCTAGGTATCGTTGAATGAGAACCAAGCTTGTGAAAGGATAGATGGTACGAGGAAGATATGATTAAGCTTCGCTTTACCAACTAGACTATTGCGGATGAGATATATATCTCATGTGAAGACGTGAATATGGTTCATTCTTGTGTCGTTATTCCTTATAACTCTATCATCTTGAATTTATCTAATCGTTTGAAGCCCGGTTCTCAAAAAAAAGAGACCAATGGAAATGATGAATTCTAATCAGAAACCAATGAGATACACCATCCTGTCGCTTCCGCATAACAAACTCATTAATTTCTAAATCCTTGATATACAAACAGGACTTTCAGCCAATCTGACATTAAGAACCCGAACTATCTTTAAACCCCTGATAAAGAGTATATTCCAACTCCCCTCAACCAAATCTCTCAAGACCCCAAGATTTATCAACTACTGAAGAGAGATGCGGTTATCAAACCAAGCAAATATAAAAATACGCATGAAGCAAATGATGACCTAAAAACTCAACACCAACGTTCAAGAACTGGTAGGTGCATTGAAAATGGAAATTATATAAAAGCTCGCAGCTCGAAAGAAAACTCGAATTTCATGAAAGGAAACAATCATGCTTTCACGAAAAGAATGAGTAGAAATGTTTTGATGAATAGAATATTTAGCCCTAGGATAGGGGTATTGATTTGCAGAATTTTAATTGTCCGTAGTGCGACCTGGACTGACTTAGATTAATTGATGTACTGCGTAGTTATATTCAGCAAACTGCATATATTTGAAATATCGAAGTTGGACGATACTCATATATTCATCTATCTCATCGTCTCTTGAATCATCGAAACTCTCAAATCTACTTCGCGAAAGTAACAGGTAAATCTAATCTGAATATCATAATGCAAATCTTCACCATTGCTATCATATCAACCTTTAACCTTATACACCACGAATTCCGACGAATCCGATTCATGATGATACATTCATCCAACATATCATTCAAGACACCAAGAGTAAATCCCCCTGATATTTTCTTCAAACACACACACTCTGAAATGTCGAAACTCAAACTTCAGCAGAAGGATTCATGAGATCGTTATTGATTCAATAACCAATTCTTGTAACCATCCATTTCTTTTCTTTCATTCTTTGCAATCGGTTTAACTTTAAACCAACAGAACACCCAAGTAAAAGTAATATGTAATAATCATTGGAGAAACGCGATGATATGTATCCAGGTAAGCTTCGATAGTACTTGGGTAAGTGGTTTGTATGTAACCTAAAGCTTCTCGAAGTAATGATTTGACAGACAGCCAATAAATACCTATTGATTCGAGACATGACAAAGAGAAGAAATCTATGTAGACATAATATAATATAATGTCTTCAAGGTTACTCAACCTTAGGACATAATTCTAACCTTAAGACAAATAAAAGATACATATATATACCCACCTAAGTATTCATATCTTCAAAGTACCGGTATAAAAAACCTACACAATCGGAAGAACCCCATAAATTCCTCATACCTAGGCATAGATGTGATTGATATTATGTACGAAGTATTATCCCCTCCCCCGCTTTCCGAATGATTGCCGATAGATTGATCGCGTGCTCAGGTTCTGTTACCTGTATTTGCCGGTGTATCTAGGTGGGTAGGATTATAGGATTGTTACTAGGTAGGGATGTATTGAATGCTTTTGGATCGGATTTCTTCCGGATTGTCGGAGTTTTCTGCTTGCTTGGAAGTAGGAAGAGATGATTTGTTTGAGGGGCTTTGAGTTGATTAGATTATTGAGATGTTGTTGATGTTGTGTGGTTACTGAATACTGAATATGGTGCAGTTGAAGATAGATAGCTACCGGTACATACTCATAATCATATTATCATGTACTTACTAGGTAGGTATGTAGTAAGAAAGATTTTCTATCGAAGGTATGTGCCTATGTATATTAAGTCTAGAATCGATAGAATTTGGAATCGGTCAAAGAACTCAATCCATCTACTCTATAATCCGACACATTTAAAAACGTTCATCCCAATCAATATTTCTAATGCCAGTAAATCAATCAGTAAACCAACCCTGTTCATCGTCCCTGGAATATGCATGACGATAAGGTAGTAAAAGGCTATCCGGTTCCAACACATCATGACACGAGGCAATATGCTGGGACGATTGAACTGATGAGTTGATGAGTTGATAAAGATGGTGGGTAGTATAAGATGAGATTAGACTTTGAAGATGGTTTTGGAGATGATGGCTGAGTGTGAAGTATAGTTTATAAGAAGTTCATCGATAGAGATGAAGCATGAAGTTATCCTAGCCCGAGTTTAGATCAGTTCTAGATATGTTGTATGTTGTAGGTATATTACCATGATCGTGATTTATGAGATACAGAGTAGAGAATAAAAACAATCCAAGATCCACATCACATGATCTACCCTGAAGATCACAGCCTTATAACACTGGTGGTGACTGGTGACTGGTGACTGGTGACTGAGGATTGATTTTTATATTCATCGTGATGGGTGGACGGATGGATATACACGCTGACTATTCTTTGGATGCATTCGGAGTACTATACTACCTACCTACCTACCTAGTTAGATCTCCTCTAAACACCAATAAAAGTCCCATCATCAATCCCGATTTATCCGTCTTTAAAACTTTGGTTCAACATAGCCAAGTCCAGGTGTTCATTGTTGTTATCGTTTCTGTTATTTAGTAGCCACATTATCAACCACATTCTTTGACTTTTCTACCACAATCACATATACAAATGCTTGATGAGGATTATTGACCCAACCATTATATTAAGCTTAATAACTTTACTGCCTGTATGTACCGAGTACAATCAACATTTTCCACTTATATGGAGCAGATCTTACCACCCCTTCACCGTCCCTTCGTACCCTCGTACCCTCGTACTCTATCACAATCCATAAGCGCTTTACCTTGCCTTCCTTGTCTGTCTTGCCTTAAACTTCAATCCCCTCCTTTCAATCCATACTTTAAAACTTAGCTCGGCTTCTTCGGAGAGTCATTGATGGATTAGATTAGGTGATTGGGAATAATTCCATGACAAAGGTATTGTTCTTTCTTACTTCCCTACTTTCTAATCATTCCATTCACATCTATTTTGAAATTAATTGATTTCCTAATCCATCAACAAAGAAACTCAACCAACACCAACACCCACCTCTACTTTAAGTCCGATCGCAATCCATCTCTAATCGCGAATAGATCCCGCTGGTCGTCTTTTGAAACCCTCAATGATTTAGTCCATCCATTCCAATTCTTCATTTCCTTGAGTTTAAGATACCCTTTTTTTGTTAAAACGCCGTATACGAAGCGTTACAATATGATTTCCATACGACGAATCCTACTGGGAATCGTCCTGGTCTGCTTGACTTGGTTCGGAGCCACCTCATTACATCGATACCTCGATCCGAATACACATATATCAGAGGAAATGAGAGAGGATGCGCGCTGGATCGCTACATCAAAACACTTTTTGGATAGACAATCATGTAGATGGCTTGGTCTCTGTGGACTTGCTCATTATCATTCCGATCCGGCTTGGAAACGTCGATTAAATAAAGTTACAAGAGATCAGAAAGCCATGGGAGATGATGACTTGGATGCAAGTTGGGTAGAATGGGATGATACCTACAAAAACGCCCCCAAAATGCGCCCAGACGATTGGTATGGCGATGATCGAGTATTGAAAGAAGTTCCACAATACGTTCTTGACCACGCACCTCTCGTACATCTTTACTCGGGTGAGAAGTTCTGGCCTGCGGACATCGAGGAACATTTAAATCATGTTACTCCTTACGAAAATCATACTTCATTACATATGAATACTTCCGAACATACATTACACAATTTACATCTACTGAACGAAGGACGCAGAGGTCGACTTTTATTTATGCAAAGTAAAGACGATGTGGAAGATAGACCAAGGTGGCTTGGGAGTGCTTACAATAAACCTATACCTTATGAAGATGAAATCAAGCATGATGAGGATCGGGAAATAGTAGAAGAGGAAGAAGAGAAGGAGTTCATTGAGACCAAAGAAGATGGTCAGGAAGCCTGGGACGATGCGAGTGATGAAGATAGAATGAAGATTGTCGCACCATTTGAGCCAACCTTTCGCGCACAACCTCAAATTACAAGACAGCGCAAGCGCAATCTGAAGAAACGTGGAGATCCTTCCGGTAAACCAGATCAATCAGGATATTCCCCAGCTCCGGCGACATTAATTATTGTGGACAAAGGACATGGTATCGTTGATGCGTTTTGGTTTTACTTTTATTCCTACAATCTTGGTACAACTGTCTTGAAGATGCGATTTGGAAATCACGTTGGTGATTGGGAACATTCTCTCATTCGCTTTTATAATGGTGTACCCAAAGCTGTTTTTTTCTCTGCCCATTTCGGTGGGTTGGGATATCATTATAAAGCAGTTGAGAAAGGTCAAGGCCCAGGAAGAGAAGGAAGACCAGTAATTTATAGTGCCGTGGGATCTCATGCAATGTATGCGACTCCCGGTACACATCCATACGTTTTACCATTCAAACTTCTCGCAGACGTCACAGATAAAGGACCAATTTGGGATCCCGTCCTTAATTACCGAGCCTACTTCTTCAATACATCTCTTACTCATGATGTCGATGCACGATTCGCAACCTCTAATTTTGCAGCCCAAACAATGGCTGATTCATTTCAACCCGCGGCACAAAATCCAGATGCACCCACGGGTTGGTTTTGGTTCAATGGTCATTGGGGAGATAAATTTTATGAATTGTCTGATTGGAGGCAATGGAGATTTGTGGGTCAATATCATTATGTGAATGGACCACTTGGACCGAAATTCAAAAATTTGGGGAGAAGTAGAGTTTGTCAATCGGGGTTGAAATGTATTTTGGTGGATAGTTTGGAAAAAGGGAAGCATAGGAGTTGGGTTGGGTAGATATGAGATGAGATGAGTAGATTTTTTTTTTTTTTGAAGAGTTGAGATGAGATGAGATTGGATGTGATAGACTTGGATTTTGGTATCCTTTGTTTGTCCTTTGTCGTTTGTGAGATTGAGCGAGTTTTGAAGATTTAGACTGGTTGGGTATAGATGGATAAATCGATATTTTTATTTGGGTTCTGCTTGGGAATTGGATGGGTGGATGGATGGATGGATGGGTGGGTGGGAAAGGAGGTGTTTTTGATATTATGTTTGGAGATGGATGGAGATGGAGGTGATGATGATGATAACGAAGATGACGATGGAGAAGATGAAGTGGGAAGAATAATGACATATGAATTGGATAAGAGGCGTCTAGGAGCAAAGCAGATGAAGATAGTGAGTTCTATTGAATTCATTGGAGGGGAAGGATAAGTCGGACATGCATTTTAAGTGGCATCCGAGAAAGGAATTTATAGTTGAGAGGTGGGAGGAAATGAATGAATGGTGTATAGACGGATGGATTAATATCTTCATCTTACATATATATATAGAAAGAGAGAAAGAGAGAAAGAGAGAAAGAGAGAAAAAGAGAGAGAGAGAGAGAGAGAGAGAGAGAGAGAGAGAGAGAGAGATATGATTATATGAATATATTGTTTATAAACTAGATCATTTTTGTGAATTTGAGAGATTGATGGGTAGTGATTAGTGATTGGTGATATATGGACTTGGTGTATGCATGTTTGTATGTGAGTGTATATGTGTGAGTATATGAGCGATTGAGAATAAAGAGTAGAGTGAGTGCGTGAGTATGGTGTGAAGAAGCATTTCTGGTTTGAAGAGTTTGGGATCTAGGATTGGAAATGGATTTGGATCTGGATCTGTAGTTTATGAGAACTGAGGACTTGGGGTGGTAGTGGTAGTGGTAGTGAGTGGAGATGGAGGGGGGTTGGAGAGGGGCGGATGGGTGTGCGTAGATGGGTGTGTTGTATTGTATTGTGTTTCTTAGGGGAGGGGACTTGGAAGGGTGGAAGGGTGGATGGGTGGATGGGTCGATGGGAATGGGGACGGGGATGAGAGGAAATAAAAAGGGCTTGGGGGTGGATGGATGGATAGGTTAGTGGAGAGGTTGAAAGGGGGTGGAAGAGGGAGAGGGAGAGGGAGAGGGAGAAGGTTTTTATGGATGAGTGAGGGGTGTTGAGTGATTGGATGAGATGAGATGAGATAAGATGGAGTTGGAAAGTGGGAAATATGGGGGGGAAGGGGGGAGGAGGTGGGGGCTTGATGTATTGAAATGTAGAGTGGGAGGAGAGGTAGAGGGAGAAATTAAATGGCAGACAGGATAAGAGGTATCTCGAGGTATTGAATGTGTATGTGGTTATATATGTGGCAAGACTGAGGGTTTGAGATGGGGAGTCGGAGAGAGGAGAAAGTATAGAAATTGAGATGAGAGGGGAGGATGTTTAAAAAGAGATGGGATGAAGGGGTGGGTATGGATGGATTAGAAGACTGGATAGGGATTTAAAAGAATAGATAGATCAGGACTTTGAGTAGATATTATTTTGATGATGGAGAAAAAGTAATAAGGAGGAAAAGGAATAGGGGAGGAAATAAAAACATGAGGTTTATATATAGCCGAGTGTAAGAGAGTGAGAATGAGGAGAGCAAGTTTCTTTTAATTGTATAATGTATTTATATGTATTTACTCGAGTAGATATTTACAAAATCACATCTAATGAAACATCAAGATCGAAATGGAGTCTTCAAACTTAGTATCTGACACCCCTCATCTATCTTGAGGGTCTCCGCGTTGTCGTCATTGACATCTTTCATGCATATGTACCAGGTAGTATTCAATATCACTACCTACCTAGGTTTTACAAAATCTGCCCAGCCATCAGAAGTGGTTGAACCCCCAAAACTAGGTCAGTGTGGCACGGAAATGCGCCTCGTCGCCTAGATACAATACTACCCTGTCGTTTCATTTCATCCCCTCCCTGGTACTTTCCCAGAGCGGAACAGAACATCACCTTCCCCGATGCAAGTCCCAAATGGATGGGAATCAATTATCGCTCATGATTTCCAATTTTAGACAAAACTCTCTCCGAAAGTATATGGCAATTTAGAGACGTTCTCTGTTTACCTATCATTGTGATTTTGCTACTGTGCTTGCGAAACGGTATCCTGGACAAATGGATGGGTGGAGAGCCAACTTGTTACCAACATTTTCAGCAGGTTTGGTTTCTTCGCGGCTCAGCAGTTTGGGGGCGATTTGGATAGAGATTGGAAGTGCAAAGTGCATCAAAGGGGGAAGGGCACAGATGGGTGGTGGGGTGTGGTATTGTTTGTTCGTTTGTTTATGGTCATGCTTTTTCTTGATTCGATGAGTCGCGCATATACATACATCATTTTGTATTTGTTTGCGATTCTTTATGTTTTTTTTTTGTTTTTCCTCCAACATTTGCAAAATTTCCATGTTTATAATTTTAATTAAAATTATCGAGATTGACCAGCGCGGAAGCCCGCATAAGTATTCTTGATTGCATATCCGCGTGTATATGATTGGCTAGTTGGAGTTGTAGGCCTCAAAGTTATAGCAAGTATTAGGGCAGCGTTTAACCCTAGAATCATGCCTGCTTTTTATTGATGGAGGGATTCGGTAATATGCATGTATTGCATGAAACAGCCTTTCCGCAGCATGCTTGAGGGTGGCCGTTTGGAAGGCCTTATTGAAGGGAAGGGCGGTAGGTGAATATGTCAGTTGAGTGATTGAGGTACAAATATGATGGGATAACCTCTCGTTCAGTTTTTTTCACAGCAGATTTCGTTATATGAATTTCATTTCTACTATTCTAAACAGTATATCCTTTCAACGCAATCAAGTGATACAGCAACCAGTCATCTACAGTCAGGAATTTCTTAGACACTAAAGAACTTCCCTATACCCAAGCAATATGTCTTCCTCTCGTGGATCATCC
Source organism: Botryotinia convoluta (assembly GCA_004786275.1). NCBI lineage: Eukaryota > Fungi > Ascomycota > Leotiomycetes > Helotiales > Sclerotiniaceae > Botryotinia > Botryotinia convoluta. The sequence goes on from PQXN01000437.1 coordinate 8,800, forward strand.
GTCGTTGTAGATGATGAGAGCTTTCACGATAGTCCTATTACTCCTCAGAGCCCAATTCCCGAAAATGAGCTCAAGACTACATCGTCTCTCAAAGGTCTACAAACGGAAGAGCAGCAACGTGTTCTTGACACCGTTGCGCATTTGAGAAAGTGTGGCCTCGAGAATACTCTACCTCTTCCACAACTTGTCGTTTGTGGTGACCAATCTGCTGGTAAAAGTGAGTACAACAATTTTTCTTTTGCTATTTGGTGAATGTATTTCGCGTAGAAGTTATACTGAACTTTACATCCACAGGTTCGGTTCTCGAGGCATTGACCGAGATCCCTTTTCCGAGAAATGACAATCTATGCACTCGTTTTGCAACTGAGATTAGTCTCCGTAACGCTGACACGAAAACACTGACCATCAAGATTATTCCGGATGATGAGCGGCCATCTAAAGAGCAGGCCATGATTAAAGAGTTTGTGGAAAGCATCACAGATTTTGATGACCTTCCTCGAATCATGGATCTAGCCATGGAAGCTATGGGCATAAGTGCCAATCTCGACCCGAATGCTCCACCACGGGCATTTGCGAGAGATGTCCTGAGCATTGAGTTTTGTGGCCCAGATTGTCCCCAGCTGACTTTGGTCGATCTTCCGGGTTTGATCGCCTCTGAAACTGTAGAGGCAACAGCTGCCGATGTTGAAACGGTCGCAGCCATAACAGAGCATTACATAAAGCAGCCTCGAACAATCTGCCTTGCTGTTATCTCTGCAAAAAACGACATTGCGAATCAGCAAATCTTGAAGAGAGTGAGGGCCCACGATCCTCACGGAGATCGCACTCTTGGTATCATCACCAAGCCAGATACTCTTGATAAAGGCTCTGGAAATGAGAAAGCTTTCATCAGCTTGGCGAAGAACGAGAATGTCAGATTTAGACTGGGTTGGCACGTGGTAAAGAACCGAAGATACGAGGAGAGAGATTTTTCTCTAATGGAACGTAACATGGCGGAAGATTCTTGGTTTCGCGCCTCCAACTTCAAGACTTTGTCGAGAAATCACATCGGTATTGAACGATTGCGTGGTCGTTTGGCCGCTCTATTGTTCCAACACATCAAGAAAGAACTCCCTCAGCTCCGCCGTGACCTTGAAACGCAACTTGTCACTGCAAGTGAACAACTCGGGTTGCTCGGTGATGCTAGATCTACACCTTCTGAGTGTCGAGCATATCTGGTGCAGCTCAGCACCGACGTCCAAAAAATCTGCGCCGCTGCTGTTGATGGACATTATGAAGGGCGATACTTTCAATGTGAAGTTAACTCCGAGTTCAAACTCGATCAAAAAGCAGCTCTTCGTCGTATGCGAGCTTGTGTTCAAACGATGAACTCTCGATTCACGGAAGTAGTGCGTAGAAAAGGTCACAAATACCAGATCGACAATTCTGTAGGCGCACAATCGACTAGAGGAACGATGGAAGCAGAAGAAGCAGTTGAAAAAGGCGAGCCCGAAAGACTTACAAAGAAGGAGGGTCTGGATTGGGTGAGGCAGGCACTCACTAGAACTCGTGGAAAGGAACTCCCGGGGAATTACAACCCTTCACTGATTTCAGAGCTATATTGGGAGCAATCCGCGAAATGGGAAGAGCTCGCCGCAGAACACATTGAACGAGTGTCCGATGTGTGCACCGAGTTCCTCAAGAACTTACTTCTAGAAATGACCCCAAGAGACGTTGAATCACGCTTGTGGTCATCCCGGATCGAGGACGAGTTGAAAAATCGCAATGCTGCCGCAGCTCGAGAGTTGGATGGCTTGATTGTAGACAACATGAATCATCCAATTAACTACAACCACTATTACACCGATACAATTAAAAACCGTCAGCAAGAACGAGCAAATGCAGAACTCGAAAAATGTTGTCAGGATGCTTCGGCCGGTGTTGAGACATCTGAAGGAGTGCAGCTAGGTCCTGTGATCCAAAAATTAAAGGAAAACCTCTTCAAGAGCACCGAGAAAGATATGGAAGTCGTTTCATGCGAAGCGGCTTTGGATTGTGTCATGGCAATCTATAAGGTTCGTTTCCTTTCACTCAGATTCATTTACCAAATATCGACTAATGTGTCTTTAGGTCCTTCAAAAGGTTTTCATCGCAAACGTGACTACCCAAGTAGTCGAGCGTCACATTGTTCGCGGCTTAGAACGCATTTTTGACCCTGTTGCTGTAAACAAGATGTCTGACAAAGATGTGGAGGCGATTGCTAGTGAACCAGGCCAAGCCAGACAGGAGAGAGCATATTTGGAGGACCAGATTAAAAAGCTTGGAGAAGGCAAACGAATCTTCCGAACAATCATGAGCGGTGCTACTACACTCTAGAATGTCTATGGTTGTTGGACTACGTGAGAGAGATAATTGTGAGATGCGGCTCGTGTGAAGCTGTCATTTCTGTTAGGCTGTGGAATTGGTTTTGATGGATCGTTGTTGTGGACGTGGGTGTTGCGGGTAGAGTGGAAGGAAGAATAGTGCCGGCGAATACCTTACCGCGGGAGTACATTTCCTTTTTTTGCTTCGACAATAACCGTTGTACTACTAGGTACTTTCATTATTATTATCGTTATTGTAGCTTTTATACCCCATTGGGACGTTGGTGCAACATTATGGTTTTTCATCTTCGTCAAAGTGCTATCTATGAGTGATAAGATTTAAGTGATATAGAGAAAGTTAAAGTCCTAATGTTAAAGAACAAGCCAACAAATTTCGTAGAAGCTACACTATGTACAGCTAGGCTAGTGCTAACTTTTCTGTACAAAGTATCTACAGTGGACCAAGTCTACGGTGTAGACAAATTCCTACGCTTATTCTCCAAGAGTCCCCAGCCATGCCTTGAAGACTCCACGGTCCCATTCTTCCGACAGTTACCCTGATCCGCATCTTTCGTTCCGCATCTTTTCGGTCCCGGGGTAAATTGCCATATCACTGATTGGCCAGAATATCTCTAGATCCGCGGTATAAGGCTGATAAGATAAGATTCCTTCGCAAAAACCTTCTAGGTTTGTTATCTGATTAGTCAGTCGCAAAGCTTCTTGCCGTGGGAACCGTTCTTTTTCCTGTTTGGGACGCATCTTTTACCCTGCTTGGGTGTTAGGGTGCGTGGAATCGGTGGATGCAAGATGTCACTACTCTGCACGTACGAGGACTGGAGAATTGATTAAATGGGATTGGTAACATGGATATATATTCGTCATTAAGAGGATCCCTTGTGTTTATTTTGGTAAGTGGAAGTTTTTTTCTGGACTGTTTGGGTAAGTGGACGAAGTGTAACTGCTGTGATTGTTTTGCGCATTTTATTTTATTCATTTCGAAGATGCGTTTCCTGGTTCTTGTATGTTCTTCTGGGATTGGTTTCCCGTGGTTGCGATTTTGTGAAGTTTGAAATTGCAGAGAATCTCGAGATTGTAGGGAAGTAAGTATAGTAGCGAGGTAAAGAAAGAAAAGAAGCATATGATGCCCAATTCCGATACAGAGACGGAAATCGAGGGAGAATTATCGGCGCGGGATGTAGAGAAGGAGGAGAGAGCAATGGGGAATTCAAACGCCACTTCAATGCTGGATCACGATGGAGAAATGACAGATGTCGAGACGCCACCACGACGCCCAAGTTCGCAATTGTCTAGACCGCAGTCACATTCGCAGTCCGAGATTCAGACAAATCCTGTCGCTGATCACGAGAAAAGTTCGGGTCCGAATGAGAGTCAAGATGAGAGAATATTGGTTGATTGGGATGGGGATGATGATCAAGGAAATCCGCGGAATTGGTCAACGTTGTATAAGAGTTGGATAACGTTTCAGTTGGGGATGTTGGCTTTGAGTGCGAGTTTGGGGAGTAGTATTATTAGTCCGGCGGGGAAGACGATTGCGGCGTATGTTGGTGTTGGATCGGAAGTTAGTGTGTTGAGTATTAGTCTGTATATGTAAGTTTTATGTTTTGCTTTTTGGAAATGATGAGGGTGCTGATACATTTTCAACATAGATTGGGATTCGCATTTGGACCACTTTGCTGGGCACCAATATCTGAGCTTTGGGGAAGAAGATGGAGTATGTTACCCCCACTATTTTGTCTGGGGCTGTTTTCCATTGGAACGGCTACAAGTACAAACGCGGCATCGATTTTTATAACGAGATTCTTCGGAGGATTATTCGGATCGGCACCCGTTTCGAATGTTTCTGCAGCGTTGGGAGATATGTGGAGTCCTAAAGCTCGAGGAACGGCAGTCACATTCTATGCAGTGGCAGTTGTAGGTGGACCGACACTAGGACCTTTGATCGGAAGTGCCTTGCTTGTGAATCCACATTTAGGATGGAGATGGACAGAATATCTGGAGGCAATTTGGGTATTTGCAATGTTCGGGTTGTGTTTAATATTTCTTCCCGAAGTCTATACTCCCGTCCTACTCAAGAAGAAAGCCGCTCGTCTTCGCAAAGAAACCGGCAATAATGCCTATTATCATCCACACGAAGAAATCAAGCTCGATGCCAAGACAATTGTCACGAAGCACTTTTCAAGACCCCTCCTAATGCTTACTACAGAGCCAATGGTTACCTGTATAGCATTCTACGCCTCTTTTGTCTACGCCATCCTCTACCTCACTCTCGAAGTCTTCCCCATCGTCTTCTCCGATAACCGTGGCTGGTCCCCCGTCATAGCTTCACTCCCTTTCCTCGGCCTCTTCGTCGGAGTCAATTTAGCCGTCGTAGTCAATCTTGGCAATCAACCCCGCTACGCGCGGATTGTCGACGCAGCAGGTGGACGTCCCGTCCCCGAAGCGCGTCTCGCCCCCATGGCACTCGGAGGCATTTTATTCGCAATCGGACTTTTCTGGTTCGGATGGACGGCTGCGCCAAATATCCACTGGATTCTTCCAGTCATAGCTTCGGTATTCATTGGCGCCGGGTTTAATATTATTTTCCAGCAATGCATCAATTTTCTGGTTGATACTTATGCCTTGTATGCGGCGAGTGCGGTTAGTGCGAATACTTTCCTGAGAAGTATCTTGGCGACTGGCTTTCCGCTGGCGGCGGGCCCAATGTTTAGAGCTATGGGCGTAGGCCCAGCAATGAGTGTGCTGGGTGGAGTCGCTACTCTGGCGATACCAGTGCCGTTTTTGTTTATGAAGTATGGAGTTGCGTTAAGGAGGAAAAGTAAATTTGCTCCTTTTAAGGATTAGACGGTTTGTGGATGAAGGGGATGAGATGGGTGATTGTATGTATATATATTGTAATTTTAGCACATAGATTAATAACATAAAGCTTGGTAGTAAGAAATAAGAGATATAACTCTCGTTGTTCAGCATTACACGAGCTCGAAGAATGGATTTCATCGTCCTTGCTTCTTTATCTTTTTCTTTCTTTGAAGAGTTGTTCATCTGCCTTTGAACAAAGTCCGGGGTTATTGAGGTATCCAACCCAATCGCAACACTCACACCATTTTTCCTATCATGCAAACTGCGCAGTTCATCTCATCATCTCATCACTGCTAGAAACATTCAATAGAATTAACTGTAACCCCAAGACGAAGTTCACGCGTCTAACATCTAACGCTTCTCATCTTGTGAACTTCATTTTGAAGTTGAATGATATTCGAATCGGTTGAGAGGTTGAAACTTCGAAGATTTGATATGGATATGAATTTGGTGGTGTGGGTTTATATTTAAGAAGGGCTCAGATATGTAGGGTTATATTTCTTTCTTGCTGGGATGGAAGTCGATTAGGTATTATGTAGTGTTTAGTATAAGCTTTATTTTTTATGTGGATTTGCTAGTGTGGAGTTGGTAGTGTGGAGTTGGTAGTGTGGAGTTATGGTGGAATGGGGTGGGATGGGATGGAATGGAGTGTTTGAGTTGTAGTGGTTCGCTTGGGGTTGTATTGAGGTTGGGGGTGTTGCTTATAGCTGTGTTGTTTTTAGTGGTGATGTGCTTCATGATATTATCGTCAGAATATTACACATACTTTGTCTTGAAGTGGTTACGTTGATATCATCATCCGACCAAATCATAAAAGAATGAAATATCTTGTCCTTTCACACTATCGCGGAGATCCTCCCCCTCCAACTCCCATCAAAATTACCATACGCTTTTTCCGCGCGATATGACGAGGCTCCTTTCCTTTCCACTCGCATCCAGTCAAGGTTAGTAGATCCGAAGTTGGCAATGCTTGATTCGATCAAGCGCGATATAAATTGTTTGAAATGTTTTCTCCATCTTCAATTCTAACTAGAATCGTTTGGAAAGATGTGGTCGTTATTTGGTTTGACTGTGGAGATCATGGATGGGTGCTACTAGAGAGGATTCACAAACTGAACTTAGCTTAATGTAATAGCTGACGCTGCTTCGGAGAATGACTTCGTGGTGTTTACATCTGGTGGAATTCGTGAATCTCTTTACGGCCTTGTGCTTGTGGAAGAAAATGTGGAAACTTGGAGGTTGTGTTTTGATGCTGGGGGTCTTCAGAGTATCTTGGAAATCACAGGGGCTGGATGGCCTTTGAGTGTTGAAGCGCAGCAAGACTTGCCATTGATCTCAAAGAAGACTGGATGCGGGTCGTGTGGGAACTAATGGGAGAAATAGACGAAGAGATTCCAGTACATACGATGTTCCTCGAAGAATCCAAACTCGACATGCAAGATTGGCGATGGGCTTTGAAGAGTTTCTTACATCCCAAAAGGGTTCTTTTGTATGGCAGTTTCGAATTTACTGGAATTCCTTCACTACAGAAAGAAATGATTGATCTCCGGGGTCTGCGAGCCTGGTTTTCTGGTTATGGGATTAAAATCCGTTCATTTGATGATTCGAAGCCGAAAGATCCATGGCCAGGCTTTCCTCATGTTGTTGAGTATGTTAACACGTTTGCTGATGAGAAAACGGGAAAGAAGTGTCATATATTTGATAAATCTTATACGCTGACGACCTCGATCCCCATAACCGGGGATGCTTCGATAAAGTCAGTTCAGACATTTTCGGTATCGTCAAGGAAAGCCCAGAAACCGTGGAGAGTGGAGGGCAAAGAGAAAACGGGTTGGTTATGAAAAGTCGGTTCATAGTTGTAGTCAGTTCTTATACCGATGATTCAAACTATCTATACGAAGTCTTTGGTAAGCTAGCACACGAAGCTCGGAACAATGAAATTACAGATTTATATCTCAGTCATCACAACCGCCTAGGAGAGGAGAGTAACGGATTCAAAGACACATTAGAGAATAAGACGCTACAAGGTGAAGAATATAAAGCCATAAGCGCGAAGTTGAATCAATATTTCATCGATATTACACAGGCAGTTATTGATGTAGATGAGAGGCTTTCAAAGCTGTGAACACGCATATGGGCAACAATATGGGAAGTGTTTGAGTCAATGCTCGGGGATGGTTCAGGGATCATATTGGGGAGAGGGTGAATGATGAGCAAATTTGGTTTGTTGATCAGAGAGGCTACCGGCGGAGGACTGGAGTGAAGAATTTAGGAGGGGAGTAGGACATAAAATAGACGATGGGGGGTTTACTTGCTTGATATCAAGGATGGATGCTTAAGAACGGGTCGAAGTGTAATAAGTGAATTTTTAGGGTCCATTCTAAAATTCAACCCTAGATGTTTCAAATTCAACTAATTAATGCATTACGAAGCCAGAATGTTGTTTAGCATTGCACAGTTCTCTAAAGGTATTACTCCGATTTGACTTCCCCAAGAGTTTGTATAGCACAAATAGTGGGGCACCCCTGAACTCAAAGCAGGTAATCCGACGTATCGCTCGCTTAACCTTCTTCGAATCTTTGCCCGCATTGTACACTTCACACCGGCATATACCCGAAATGACCTCTCGTTTCATACTTGAACCATTTTTTAAAACTGCTTGAAATTCTTGGAGTATATTGCAATAAGATCTGTGAAAAAATAATCGTATCTTCAAACAACGAAACGATGGCGCCCCAAAACTTGCTGGAACTGTTGCGATCGAGGACAGTGGTCGATTGTGATACTATGGAATTTGAGGGTGGGATCGCTTTGTATAAATCGATATACATGACTTTTTCTAATGATATATCATAGTTGCGAAATCTCTTGGTCCTTTCACAGATTGTACTTCCAACCAAGCAATTGCATTTTTCGAGCTCCAGAAACCGGAAAACAAAAAACTTGTCCAAGAGACAGCGGAAACTACGCAAAAACTCCTGAGAACGCAAGATTATCAAGATATGAAGTTCTCAGAGCTAGCAGTCGAAGTTGCGGTTTGTGGAACCCACTTGAAGTATAGGTGAATGTGAAGAGCTTATTTAACTACCTAGATGGTCAAATTACAACTTGCAATCGCGAGCGTAGTCACGGGGTTCGTTCATGTTCAGACGAATCCTTACCATTCGTATGGCACCGAAGAAATGATTCAAGATGCAAGACGTATTTCCTTCCTTTCACTTGAAGTATTGACAGGGACTAAAATATCCAGGGATGATCTCCATTTTTAGACATCTCGATCCAGACTTTGACACTAATCGAATTTGCCTGAAGATAGCAAGCACATGGGAAGGACTCCAAGCATGCAAATTTTTAGAAAGAGAAGGAATAAGAACATTAGCCACTACACTTTTTAGTATCGAGCAGGCAGCTTTGGCTGGAGAGGTCCAGTGCACTTATGTTGCACCTTATGTTAATGAATTGAAAGTGCATTTCGATGCGGGGTATATATTCACCCATTTCTTATTGAAATCGGATCATCATGATTGCATTCCAAAAGGCTAACCAAAATCAGATTCACGGATACTAACAAAGCGCATCAGCTCTGCTTCGAAATTCAACAATACTACAGCAAAAATAATCTCCGAACAAAAGTGCTACCAGCTAGTCTGACGAATATCGATGAGATTATGACGCTAGCAGGTGTAAATCATATCACAATTGCCCCAGCGCTGTTGAGAAACTTAGCGGCTACAGCTGTGGAGGGCTATGCGGTCAAATCTCTGTTTGATGAAAATGAGCGGAAGGAGGTTCAATCTACCGCGTTAGAGTTTGAGAATGATGAGAGTTTGTGGAGAATAAGCTTTACAAGGAGTGGAAAAGGAGAGGCGGAAAGAAAATTGAGTCAAGTGAGTCTTGTTAATAGGATTCCGCTAATTCAGCTATGATGTAGATCTTACTGACTTTTGATGTCGTGTAGGCCATTAATATCTTTTGTGATATGCAGACACAGTTGGAAGCGATGTTTGAGAACTAGAAGAGACCAGACATGGTTTGATATCAGCTCTACGCGACATTCGACCCAAGAATGACGGACTGAGTGTCAATCCGAGTGATATTCGACTTAGCTTGATATCTTTTAAATGATAGGCATTTGTGTTTTAAAAGCAACGTTTCTGCAAATTGCCCTCTTTATAATCCTCACTAGATGACTTTATGGGCGTAGGCTCGGATCAATTCACTTAAAAGCTGGATCTTCGAAATGCCCTCTCTCAATCATAAATAAAATCACGAACCTCATCATCCATGCAGAAAGCATTTCCCGGGGTTTTAGGAAGTTTTTTTGCTTGAACAGAGAAAATTCATTGCGTAGTGATTTGCCCTCCCTCGGCAGAAGCTCGCTCAGGCTAGCTCAGAGTATCCCGACTGCCGAATATAAGATTCGTGAAGTTCGGTGTTCACCCAAAAATTTGGGAAATTTCAGTTTGATAGATACGAATGTCAGTAAAGCGAAGAGTAAAAGGAGAGCAACTCGTTTTACGAGGATACTAGCGTTGTGAATTTTGCCATTGAGAGATCGATATGAATTTAGCTAGGGAGTCGGATTTCATTGATAAACTTTGTATGGTCTTTACATGGCTTGTCTACAAATGTGAGGACTCACGTCGTTTTCGAGATACATCGCTTTTAACACGGACCCCGACGTATACCAATATTTATTCCATGCGACGGGAACGAAAATTGTTGTGAGTTCAATTCGATTGAATGTTCACTTTGGCAAAGAGATCTCGAGGAACTATACAACAGTCTACCTGGGCACCTGATGCCATTAATCACCATCATATTGACATATGTTTCAGAAGATTGGAGAGTTTGGTCGGGAATACATGAATGAGCCCAAAGAAGCATGCGAATGCTGTAGATACGGCTGGATTTTTGATAGCTGGAAGTAGTTTTGAGTGAAATTGGTCGAGCAAACCCGAGCATTCTTCGCATCCCTTTAATCATCATTTTGAAAGACCTTTTGAAGAATTTCGTGGAAAAAGCCACTTCTCTACAATAGTAACTTTGATCATTCTTTAATACAAATTCAGTTTCTTCTTTCTATTTTATACAACGAAGCAATTTCAACTGAGATCTCTGAATTATGAGTCTCTATTCTCTCGGCTCATTTAGGGTTATGAACCTCCATTCTAGTCCATTTGAGATGGGTAAATTCCAATTCTCCAGGCCCATTTGAAACTACGAGGCTACATTGTCTCAGCTCCACTGGAACTATGAGCCTTCATTATCCCAACTTATCTAGTTCTATAGAATCAAATATCCGATCTCTTTCAGATGATTGGAAGCTAAAGTACAAAAGAGATTTGGACACCATAAGAACTCGCCTCTTGAAACAGTCTTTCGATTCATGTTTCTTACTAGCAACTTGTAACTTTTGCATATCTTGTGAGAACAGCACAGATTGTATAGGGTGAAATTTTTTCGATCTTTGGGAGAAAGCGGGAAAGTCAGAAAAGTCATATTTTAAACAAAATCGCATACACACTAGCTTGCTGTCTGAACTTATATCCCCCGTCTAGGGTGAATCTTCGCTCGAGGAATCCCAGTAATTCGCAAGCGAAATCCTATCTTCTAGATATTAGTTATTATAAGCTTGGAAGGGAAACATATATCTCAACGAGCTTATCCTCGATATGTGCCGCAGATTGGATGGTAAATGATGACCAGCTGACATCTTACTTGCATTCACAGGATACACTCGTGAAAGTTTCCATTGATCTATAGAACATAAGGTCTCAAGGCATTCTTCGAAACTTTCTCCCTTCACGTAATCTTAGGCCATTTTTAGAGCTTGCCAAGGAATAGATTATCGTTTTCCAGTATCCAAATTTTGGAGGTGGTCGCTTGTAAGATCGGTCGACTCTACCGAATGATTGAATCAGCCTAAGATTGTCGATTGTGGCTTTGTTGCAGCAATATCAATACAGCACTATGTTGCTAAAGTAGCCTCTTCTGATGTTCTGTTGTTGAGGTTTCGGCAATTTTACTTTACCCATCTCCTAATTGAAACGCTGTGCCACAACTAAAATACAGCATTCTAGAACGGAATCCCACGGGCACGATTGCTGCGCCACAGACGACTTCATGAATGCTACCGTAAACTTACGTTATTTTCCTTCCTTGCTACCCGATTACACTACATTAATTTGCTCTACTACGATCTTATGTCCGTACCTTCTTCCTGTGGACAATAGAGCAGGATGATCTGATCGTGGCTTTCATGTGATTCTACGATTCCTCCTATTGTTATATCTGACATTTGTCTGCATAATTGACGTGCGGTACGAGTCCCACGAATTTGGAGCCGGGTCCGAATCTTTCCATCATTTCTGCAACAATAGTCGCGCTTTTATTGATGAAAAAGGTTACTGCTATTCCCATGGTCCTTCCGAGGTCCATTCTGGAAAGTAAACACACTGCAAGGACATGGAAGATAAAAAAGACTTATAATATGCCGAATACCTGGGTAATTAGCTTTTTGATATAATACAACGACGTTGACCGTATTATAGTCATGTACACGGCAGTGGCTTTCCACGATGGCGGCTATTTTTTGACCCGCGTTGACTATGATTAGTGATAGAATACATGATACTCTAAAGCTAGATTTGGGTGTGAATTGGATGGAATTGTGCCATAAAATACTAACGTCCTGTGGAGAAGTAAGGTTCGAACCGACCTATCGAAATGTGGTAATCGTAACTGAGGCTGACCATATTTCAGCCCATTCCCAGTCAGCACTTGTCTTGCTGACATTGTGGCCTCAGGAAAAAACACAATATACCAATGAAGTCTTCTTGACAAGGAGCTCCCATCAATTCAGCCTCGAAGTCACGCTGTTTCTCTGAAAAGTAGGATACCGGTAACGGATTCATCCCAAATCCCACCTCTTGGAGGTTAGAAAATAAATAATAATAATGATATTATAATAATAGTGGAAAACTTAGTCAGTTTTAGCTATAAGGGATAAATCGAATATATATG
>PQXN01000438.1:0-20986 GCA_004786275.1 Botryotinia convoluta
AGGATAGGACCAAGATAGGACCAAGATTAGGCGAAGTGATTTGCCCTGCCTGGTGGGGTAAATGAGTGACTAATCAAGGCCTAAGGCCGAATCGTCACAATAAGCCTGTAGTGTGTATATTATAATTATGTGTCAATCTGAAGTATCTTTTGATTTGTTTATAGCAGTACAAATAATACAACCCGATAAGGATGACATTATGATATTGAATAAGTGTATTAAGTGGCAAAAAGAAAATTCTGTTAGAGGACTTAATTATGTATTATTTGATTTGGACTCACTCAAGATCATTATCTTCACTGATATTTCTTTTGCTAATAATAAGAATTATTTATTTTAAATAGATTATATTATTGTTATAATGGATAAGTATAATAATGCTAATATCATTTATTAATTATTTATCAAATACAAAAGAGTTATATACAATATTCTAGCTTTAGAGCTGTACAGATTAATTCAAGGATTCAATATCGGTACAGCAATTACTTCTATAATTAGTACTGTTCTCGGTAAGGAGATTCTATTAGTTTTATATATTGATTCAAAATCACTATATAACTTGCTTATCAAGCTAGGTATAACTAATGAAAAGAGACTAATAATCGATATTATAGTACTATACTAATCCTACAAGAGAAAAGAGATTATCGAAGTTATATAGATTGATGGACCGATTAATCCAACTAATGTAATAACAAAGGGAAAGCTATATTAGGTATTTACTAATCTAATTAATACAAATAAGATTGATATCAAAGTAATAAAATAGATAAAAAGGAAATAAGAAGGGAATTGATTCTATTGATAAGAGGTTAGGGACCTTAACTAACGAATGGAGGATTTTTATGACTTTACGAATTTCTTTTTCGGCCATATGTATTGAAGATCATAAAAGAGAGTTCCGAGTGTATGAATGTAGGTGAATGACTTCAATTCAATGGCCACTTTATTGAGTTTTAGGCGAATGCGAAAGAGACTAGCTCTTTCAGTAGTGCCTATATAAGGCCTACTACTTTCTGTACATAGCTAGCTCTTTAGACAGAATACAATACAGACATTTAGGACCTACGAACACGTGGGTGCTACGCCTTCCGTATCCTTCTCAAACCAACAATTATTATATATTTAAATAATTAATCACAACTTGCAAAATTCAATATCTATATCTTTATTTTTGATTTCATTAATAAAGTGTGATTTAAAGATATATATATTTAAAGGAACTTTTAACAATAATACAACTTTAAACATGCCTTTAGTCATTAAACTATTAATCTCCTTTTTCCTGGAATCCCTATATATAATTGAATCTAGGAGATTAATGATAAATTGATTAATACACTTTTCTTATATATAAGTACAAATCTGGGATATAATTACTTAGAAAAAAGATATTAATATAGATATCAAATTGTTTTAAATAAATCCAAAAGGAATTCTTTTGGGCTTTTAGTGTGTATAATAGTTATATTAGGAGAAATGATTATGATATTACCCGAATTTGACAAAGTTGTATTACATACTTGAAGTTGATCTGTATAATCGTTTTGATCAATTTGATTAATTTGATTAATTTGATTAATATCCTCATTTCCGTAATAGGGTTTTATTGATATAGATCTAAATCTTGTAGATTTATAAGGTAGATCAAGTATGCATATTTCACTATTCATATTAATAAATGTGAATAGTTCTTTCCATTTATCAAATATAGTACCATTACCCTCTCTCCATACCAAAACATTACTATTCGGAAATAAATCATAAAGTATAATAGTTAAAGGGCTATTACAAATGTTTATAATCTTCTATACTTTTATAAAGCTATACAATTTGCGAACCTCTATTATAGTCTTAGAGATTATAATAGTTTATTATTGAATAATAAATATTAAAGAGTTGATCTCAATTATACAGAGAAATATACCGAAAATAAGCAATATAGATACTAAACTGTTTAGTTTAGTAATATTATTAATAACTTTTACAGTCACTCAAAATATAGTAATCTTACTAATATCTAATTTGTGAGTTTTGTTATAAATGATTTTATAAGATTTGTATAGTAATATATAAAATCTTTTAATAATACTGATTGAATAATATGCCTCTACAGAAACAGTTTTTGTCTGAATGGATATTAATGTGGTATATTATTGAAACTTTTTTTCAACAAAGTTAGTATTTGTATTATAAACAATATACTCTAGAGAATTAATATATATATCAATCCAGTATTCACAGAGTTTATCCTATATATACTTTGCAAATATATTGCTTAATTATTTAACTGTCTGAAAATGTATAGCTTTATTAATAATATACAAGACAAAATCATTGTTAATATATAGTACATCAACTAATATTATTGTCAGAAATAGATAGCAAGTTACACATAAAAGAGTGATATTATATAGTATATATATATGTTGTTAGATTTTGGTGTAATAAGATCAACACATAAAAGGTTTTATGTGCTTGGTATATGAACCACATTACATGTTTTCCAACATCCCCTCTATAATCGAATCAATTATATAAAATATATAAAGCTAATCTATATATAAGTATAAAATAAGCCTTATTAACTTCTATAATAGAGCCAACTTTCCTAAGTCACCTATAGTATCTACATCTCCTATGGAATTCAACAGCTCTACGATTTCCAATCGTATTGCAGTACAAAAGTACTCCTCAATCCATTCCCCTACTTATAACAAATGAAATAATAGATAATTAATCATTTATATATATAGCTTTGTCATATTTTAGTAAAGCTAATAAATCTTGTTTCATCTCTTTAATCATCTTATACTTATATAAATCAGATTGACTATATTAACCGAATTAACCAAATTGACCAAATTTTCCTGTAATTAACCAAATTGACTAATTTTCCTATAATTGACCAAATTGACCAAATTTTCCTGTAATTAACCAAATTGACCAAATTGACCAATTTTCCTGTAATTGATCAAATTGAACCTTAACTCTTGAGATCCAATCCAAAGCCTTTTCCATGAACTATAAAGCCAGGATATATGAGCTGTTTTGTAAGAATATCAGCTGTTTGCTTAGTTCCAGGAATCCATACAACATATAGTCTTTTGATATCCACTATATCTTTCCGAATATAATGCCATCGAATGTCGATATGCTTTGCCTTGCTATAGAACTTATTCTCTTACATCTAATCAACTCCACTTGCATTATTACAATATAGGATTAAAATAAAAAGTTCATTCTCAGAACATTCACTTAAATCTTTGACTAGCTTTTCCATCCAAACTATCTCTTTTGTTCCTTCATTAGCTACAATAATCTCTGCTTCCATTATACAAAGAGATATTGATTTCTGTTTTATTAAAAACTATGTTATAGCTTCACTATATCTAATAATTACTACTCCTTGAATAGATTTTCTATTAGCTGTAGATCCCTAAGTTGAATCTGTATAAGCCCGATATTTGTATACAAGTATATTTAGTCAATTTGAATAAACTATATTAACTGAGTATATACTAGCAAGGTATTAGAGCAAGTATTTTGTAAGCACTAGATGACTTTCCCTTAGTATATATATAATACAAGCGAGCTAGCCAATAGCATATATTATATCAGATCGAGTATAGTTGGAGGTGTAGATGGTACTACCAACAATTTGAAGGTATAAAATTCTATTGTTTTTATAGAGGAGCTTGTTTTCATATATATTCCGTATAGTTGTACTAGAAGGTAAAGATAAATTCTTTGTATTGGCAAGATTAATATCGAATTTCTGTAGAATTCTTTTTGTATAATTCGATTAGTATATCTTAAGTAATCGATCTTGTCGATTTCGTTTTATTTGAATGTCTAGAAATATACTAATTTCATTTAGATCTTTGTATTTCTATTGATGTTCGATTGTCGTTTTCATCAAATTTATATTAATGCGATTTCCTATTATTAATAGATTATTTATATATAATAGAATATATACTCCCTTTCCTATAAAGAGATTTGGATTTACTATAAATTCTTTAAGTTCAATCTCTTTAAAGAATCTATATACAACTATTTACTAAACTCTTGAAGTTTGTTTTAGTTTATAAAAAGACTTCTTAAGTTTGAAATATAATCTATTTTTGAGCTCGATTTTGGAAAAGATTTCTTTGAAAAATCTTGACATTTTTATAAAGATTTTTGTATTTGTTAGTTTATTATTCAAGAAGGCTATATCAATATTTATATTATTGATCTCTAAATCTTTTATTATAGTTTTTGCTAGTAAAGTGTATAATATTGAATACCTTGCTATATTAGTAAAAGTCTCTTGAAAGTCTATTCTATATCTTTGAAGATACCTCTTGATTACTAGTTTTGTTTTTCTTTTAGTCAACTTGTTAAAGCTATCTAGTTTATTTCTTAGAATATATCTATTACTTAATAGCTTGCGGTTTACAGGTACAACTCTATTTATAATTTCGAAGATACTATTATCCTTAAGACTCTGTAATTCATTTCTGATTACTTTTATTCATACTTAAGTATTCTCTTGTATAGCGTTCTCGATTTCTATTGATTCTTTTAATATTGATTCAAAGTTACTAATTAAAGAGTTTTCAGGATATATAAAAGTAATATGTAATATAATTGTATATTGAACAACCTAATCACTAAAGATTTTCCTTAATTATTTCTTACAACTCTTATTTAGAGTATTTCGAATTAGAATAGCTGTTGAAATAGGTCTGACTCTTGAAATTTCTATAACTATTTATACTCTTTGTCTTGAAGATAGAGGTACTTGTATATTTTGTATTAGATATTCAGTTCTCTATAGTTATTACTGTTATAGCATTTGTAAAGAATAGATCCAAGTTTTCTCTTACTCATTTTGGATCTGAACTTTCTTTTACTTATTAGTATATATATCCTTTTGTACATCTTGTATTACTAATTACATTCTTCTTTTTGTAGTCTTTTGCTTATCATATAAAGGAAATTTCTTTTTCCTTTTTATCCCGAGTAGTTTTGGAATTCCCTTATCTTTAAAGTCTTTAAAAGAGTATTTATATTTATTAAAATCAATATCTATTATTCTAATAATAGTTTTGATATAAAGATTGAGGAGGCAATAGATATTGTTTCCATTTATTCCAATTATAATATACTCTCCTTTAAATATTCTCGATTTGAATTTCTTTATTATCAAACCAGATTGCTGAGGGTTTTTTGTCTATACTTTACAACCGAATATCCTAAGCTTCTTAGAATCAGATTGTCTATTATATATAGTCTTATATAGAATGACTATTATAAAGAGCATTCCAGTTTCTCCAAAAGATAGAGATTTGGTAAAAGATCTGTTTCTCAAATATATAGTATATTTAATAGTGAGTTTCTATATATTAGATTCAATTCTAGATTTGTTCAAAAGCAATTTCGCAGTAATACTAATATCTTGAATTTTCTTTTTTGTGACTCTATTTATAGAGTGTTTTCTGGAAGGTAATGGTTTGAAGATTAGATCTCTCTTTTTAATCTCTGTTTGGAATAATATTCCAAATTCATTTTTCCTATTGTTAGCTTTAATAATAGCGACTTTATAATTGAGCTCTTTTTCGATCTGATTGATCAAATTTATTAATATAGATATTACAGTGCTAGCAGATTTATCTTTTGTGAATCTAATCCAAGTTGCTTTTGTTATATTGTTAACAACTATAATAAAGTATCTGTTTCCATTTTTAAAAGATTCCTGGATCCCTGATAGATCTATATATAAGTGGCATAGTTTTGTAGGTGTATAAATAGTTATATGCTTATTGAAATGTTTATTCATTCTCTCTACGAGACAAGGCTCGCAAGCTTTTTTATTAGCACTTCTCTTTCTTTTGGTGTAATATAGACTATTCGAGGCTTTCTTAAGCTTATCTATTTGATTATAATTAAGATAATCTAATTGGCGATGTACAATCTCTGCTTTGTCATTATTTGTATCAATATTTTCTATCTCAGAATCTGAATGTGCTATATAGGTATACTAAATAAGAGATTATTGAATAATGTAATTGTTATTGATATATTTTGCAGATATCTCTAATTGATCAAATTTCCAGTAGAAAACTGAATCCCCTTCGAAAATAACTTTCCAGCTTATCTCTATAAAAATATTAATTAAGATAAATTAAATGGATCGAAAGTCCTTGATATACCAAATATCTCTTAGTATAAGGTTTCCAATAGTAACTATCCTATACACAATATTTAAAGCATATATATTGCTAGCAGTTTTAACCCATCGTAATAAACTCCAATATACAATATTAATGAGATTCTCAATAGAACCAATAAAGTAATAAGAGGCTCCTAAATCAAATATCTATATATAATCACTTAGAGCTTGAGTATACATTGTATTCGTATAATAAAGAGAACCAGTGTATTTATATACTACAACTATTTAAGCAAAACTATTATTACTAATCTTTTTATTTGAATGTAAAACTTCTTTAGCTTTATTATATTTCCAACAAGTATTTTATTAATATTCTTTTTTCTATAAAATTTGTAAGTATGAGATTCAGTCTTAATAACTTTGCTAGAATTTGGTAAAGTTGTATAGCCTCTCTTAGGCATATATTTTCTTTTATTTCCATGATATTCTCCATATCCTTTTTTATTTCTTTCTCAAACTCTTTTATTGCCTCTTCCTCTTAAATTTCTCTGTATAGTATTAACTATTGCTAATTGATTTATAATACCTTGAGGAATCCTTTCAGCTTATTGTAAAGTATATAATACATCTTGAAGATTTATATTCACAAATGTAATAAAATTGTATTAAGTTTATTAAACTTTTATTTCTAGTAATACACTTAATAGTTGAGTATATATCTTATCATTAGAAATAAATTGTTATATTATAAATGTTTTATAATGATAATTGAGAAGTCGGTTAAAAAAGACTTGAATAATTTCAGTTTTAGAATCGAATTATTTGTAAATGAAATGTTTTTGAAGATCTTGGATATGTTGTGGATTTGTAATGTTATTGAATGTTAAAAGTTTTGTTGAGGTATTTGTAAGATTGTTTATATCGATTATAGATATAAGTTGAAAGTGATATATTGGAGTCAAGTATGAATTGATAATAGAGAATACAATTCCTTTCCTTTTTCTTTATTCGAAAACTTTGGTATAGTTGGCTTCAAATCCTTTCTTTGCTTTTGTATATATTTTTAATGTAATAGCTGATATCATAGCAGCTCGAATAGATTCATAAAATTCTACCCAATTATCGCTCTTGAAAACAATTAGAGATCCCTATTTCGTTTGTATTACATCAATAGCAATTTGACTTGCTATATCTCAAAAGTGGGGATTATTCATATCAAAAAATATCTAAAAACATGGTAGAAAAGAAGCTTATAATAATATAGCGCTTATAACCTATTAGAAATAGATAGCAAGTTATATATAAAAGAGTAATATTATATAGTATATATATATGTTATTAGATCTTGGTGTAGTAAGATCAATACGTAAAAGGTTTTACGTGCTTGGTGCACGTACCACGTCACGTGTTTTCCAACAATTATATAATTGAATTCAAAGTCTTTGTTAGGGATAGAAAACTTGAATCTGCCTAATGATTTGTTGTAGATCTGGTAATGATAACAGAACTTAATAAGTTATTTGATTACTTCGAAATCTTTATTATATTTAAAGTATTTAAGTATCTTATAGAACTTATAAATAAATGGGTAATCGAATTGTTTGTAAATTTGTTGTAATTCAATTTCTATAAATAAACATTCTTCACTGTTAATAGAATTATAAATAATGTTTTGAAAGTTGATCTTCCAAAGTAGAAATGTATAGCCGAATTATCGAAAAACAGGTAAAGTATATTTAGATGTAATAGTAACATTATTGATATTATTATACTTGAACTTGAACCTATTTATATCTATCAAACATAACAAAAATGGAATATTAGCTTTTATTATATTTCATTCTATTATATCGAATAGAAGTTCTATTCAAAAAGAGCCAATAAAAGTGGTTACACTAATGTTATATTGTGTTACAACGGATTAGTAACAGGCCGTAGAATCACCAACGTATAGGCTATAATGGTACTATAGGCCTCGGTGATTCAACTGCAGTATACCGGGGGACGCTAGGTACTCAGGAGAGCCTCAGGCATGTATATAGTATTAGTCATAGGATACCTTAGAAATGTAGGACATAGTTCCCAGGACAATAGGTCCTAGGAAAGACAGAATATAGTAAGCAAGAAGGCTTTACTAGGATTAATAATATCCCAGAGGATTAGCTTTAGGACAAAAGGATAAGCTAGGATATTAAGAGTTATGGGATTAGTGTTCTATAATAGATAGCTCAAAAACGATAGCGTTTCAGGAGTGACTAACTGTTCTAGTTGTTTAAATAAGATAAAGATCTATATAAGGGAATGGTTTTCATTATAATGTAGAGCTTTGTGCTCAAGAATAATCATTAGTTTTATTATTATAGTTACGAGAATTGCAACTAGTTATCACCTTATTGAATTCCTATTTGAAGTCTAGTCTAAACCACCTCGAGAGATCTCTAGACACTTCCATGTGACCCTAGAGGCAGCTCCCGTAACATGTAGATAATAAATCAATCTAAAATGTGATTATTTATTATTATTTTTAATACTAATACCAAAAGTGCAGCCACCTTTGTTAAGTTTGAACATGGAGAATATTTGTTAGCTATAAGCCTCAAGTTTTGTTTCTTTCTATTAATAGAATAATATTTGTATAATAAGGGTTATTTGAAACGAACTTGATTAGACAATAAAACATTAGATTACAAATAATAGGGAATCTCTTAATACAATTACTTTATTACAAATAGTTTATTTCAATAAAGAAGAATATAGGGATATCCTGCTTGATAAAAGGGATC
Organism: Botryotinia convoluta; assembly: GCA_004786275.1. Lineage (NCBI taxonomy): Eukaryota > Fungi > Ascomycota > Leotiomycetes > Helotiales > Sclerotiniaceae > Botryotinia > Botryotinia convoluta. The sequence goes on from PQXN01000438.1 coordinate 8,950, forward strand.
TAGCTAAAACCCTATTTCAATTACTATTATATTTATATAATTTTGTTTATAATTATTATAAGCCGGCTCACTTGTACAAAATCTCGAAAATAGATATCTTTAAATTTCTAATTGAAAAACCTAAACTTAGTGATACAGAAATTCGATAAAAGCTTTCTTTTTGATTGTAAAACAAATTATTTATATTCCTTCTATATTATATAGATACTCTTTTATTATATTGAGTATAGAATTATAAGATTGAGCTAATATCTGAAAAGGAGCTATTATATTTTAAAAATCGCTTATTATTATTATTAAAACTTGAAGTTATATATAAGTGGATTAACAATAATCTTAATAAAGATTTTATTTGGGAGTCAAGATTATATAATACTATATTCTTACTTTTAGCTGCTAAACTAGGTGATAGTATATATATATATCAAGATTATTAAGGATTAAATAATGTTATAATAAAGAATCGCTATTTATTCCTTATTATTTGTAAAACTCTGAATACTCTTTGTAATACTATAGTATATATAAAACTGAATATTATTACTACTTTCAATAAACTCTATATTGTAGAAGGTAATGAATGGAAGACAGCTTTTATTACCTGTTTCGGTCTTTTCGAGTCACTTGTTATACTCTTTGGCCTTTGTAATGTATTAGCCTTTTTCCAACATTATATTAATCACACTCTGTTTAATGAATTAGATAAATATTGCATAGTATATCTGAACGATATTTTTGTATATTTAATGGATAAATCGGAGTATAAAGAGTATATTCAAACTATAATATAAAAGCTAGTAGATGCTGGATTACAGATTGATATAAACAAGTGTGAATTTGAGATTGTTTTTATTTGTTATTTAGGATTGATAATTACAATAAATAGTATATAGATAGACCCTAAAAAGGTCACTATAATTATGTCCTGGGAACAGTCAATTTCGATAAAAGATCTACAATGCTTTTTAAGGTTTGTCAATTTCTATCAATGATTTATACAGAACTTTTCAAAGATATACTAGCTTTTTAATGATTTATTATAGAAGGATATTAGCTGGATTTGGGATATGTTATATAGAGATGCTTTTGCTATACTTAAGGATATATTTATAACAATACTAATTCTTATATATTTTGATTACAACAAGTGAATAGTCTTGGAAACAGATGCTTTAGATTGGGTATCAAAGGGAGTACTTTTTTAATACGATTTCGATAGTCCTTTACAACTAGTAGCTTATTTCTTGGCAAAACACTTTACAGTAGAATGCAATTATGAGATTTATAATAAGGAGCTTTTTATAATCATTAAGTTTATAAAGGAATGACAATTAGAGTTTCAAGGTTTGTAATAGGAATTTGAGATTCTTATTGATTACAAGAACCTGGAGTACTTCATTATAATAAAGGCTCTAAACCAACGATAAGTCCGCTGGTCTGAGTTCCTTTTTTATTATAACTTTTATATAATCTATCGATTAGGGTCTAAGGCTATTCAATCAAATGCTTTGAGCCAAAAGAGAAAGAATAGATTAAACTTTGTGATTGGAGATAATGAATATTTGAAGAATAGGGAGTATATAGTTTTACTAGCAAACAAATTCGATATTAATCTTTATAATGAATTAAAAGCTAGTATTCATTTAATACTAATAGATCTTGTAATACCTATAGAAGATAAATCAATCAATGAATTAATCAATAATACCTATAGAAGATTAGATATAACTTATCAATTTATTGTAGTAATTGAGGATTAGTATATATACAAATAGCCAATAGAATTTAGAAAAACATTTCGAGTTGCTATACAAAACTATTATATAGCAAATAATAGGATATATTATCAAAAGAGATTATAAATTCTATTAGATAATGAGTTGAAAGTATAAATCATCTATAAAATGCATTTGTCTAGCCCAACTGGGTATCCAGATTGGACTAAAACAATCAACTTTGTTTTTTATATCTATTAGTAATTACAAATACATTAGGAAATTGTTTTATATGTATAAGTATACGAGCTCTATACACACACAAAGTCATTAAAGTTAGTTTCACCTGGATTTCTATGCCTATTACCAATTCCCTTTCAAGCTTAGTCTAATATATCAATAGATTATATTATATTGCTTCTAGGTTATACTTACTATGATTCTATATATAAGTATATTCTAATTGTTATTTATTGATTGATTAAAATAAAACACTTTATAGGGGTTAGGATACTTACAATAGAAGAGCTTGTTGATATCTTTATTAGCTATATTTATATCTTATATAGTCTATTAGATAACATTATCTCCGATTGTAGTATACAGTTTGTATCCAGTTTCTGATCCTAATTAGCTAAACGATTAGCTATAACTCTTTAGCATTCTTTAGTATTTCACTCGCAAATAGGTAGACAAATGAAACAAATAAATTCTGTTCTCAAACAATATTTATAAGCTTTTGTGAATTTTCATTAGGATGATTAAATGTAGTAATTGCTTTTTGCTGAATTTGTATTGAATAATATAATTTCGGAGATTACTGGCTGCTTGTTATTCTTTGTTAATTATAGGTTTAATCTATATATTAATGTAGAGCCTAGTAAACCTTGCCCGCTGAATATAATTATAGTATATAAATAGGAGTTTTTTAAGGGCAATAAGATGGTGGATAGAATAAAAAGAATTCTATTACAATTATAAGCTCTTGCTAGGCAAGTAGTTACGATATATGAAGAAAATATAAACTGATATTGTATCGATTTACCACACTATTGTATAGGCTAAAAGATATTTATAAACATTAAGAATATAAAAACCTCTTAGAAAGCAAAGAAATTGAATAATCGGTGGATAGGACTATATAAGATTATAAAAGTTTATTCTCGTTTCTGTCTTATTTAATTACTAAATAACATTCGGATATTTCCTGTTTTTTATTATTCATTATTCACTTTTATAATTGATAGAATATATTTCCCGGTATAGATTATAATTAATGAATTAGAGTTAATTATTACTAGAGATAGGATCCTCGAAAGAGAGGATAGCGAAAGTGAGCTAATACAGAAATAGATCTTTGAAGGAGTTATAGATAATCATAATGAAGACGGTCATTATTATCTAGTTAAATAGAAGTATTATATTTCTATTTAACAATCAGCAATAGATTTGAAAAGGAATAAAAAACTATTAGCAAAGTATCATTATATATACTCTGAAAAGCCTGGCTCACCAAGATAGGTATTGAATAACCCTGAAACTAAAGCAATCCTGTTATTAACACTAGAACACTTAGAGAAAGTATAGGGAGTTCGAAGATTGATTCGTAAAAGAAAAGCCAGATCAATATGAAGCATCTAAGCTATTAATTCGGTAAATTCGATTGTTTATTTAATTTATATATAATGGTAAGCTGTATAGTGGATTTAGTTTGCTTGGGACAAATAAGCCCTTAAAGGGGGGTACTGTTATGGGTTCAATACGTAGTTATGTGGATGCCTTAGGCATCCGCCCTCCATATAGTCGGCGCCTCTCCGCCTCCTTCTTCATTCCTTGTAGAATATCATACATCTTACCTAATACCTATCTCTTACACCGTGATATTTAAATTGGATTTCAAGAGATGCTTAGTGTAATGGAACTGAAAGTATTTTAGAACTAAATGATTAGGTTTGTTGTAGAGTTTATAAGTGACAATGAATGTATCGGTTTCCGAGCTTGTGTTAGCCTTGTGTTAATAATGAGGTGGGATATATTTCTTTCCTCTTATAAAATATACTAAATCTCTAGAGTTTTGTATTTCTACCTCTTTGACCTACAAATACTTGATTTTATTATCAATATTTAAAGTAAAACTAACAATACGGATTATATTAATAATGACTTTATACTTATCAAAGAGAAACAAGGTTAGGTTTTAAAAGAGTGATTTATTTATACACAAAGCACTAACTGAAATATCTGCAAATAAAAGCTTTTGTTGAAGATCTTTAAGCTTGTCCCAAGCATTTATAATAATTATATTAGGGATATCATTAGATTGGAAAAAGAAGGTTTTGATCTTGAGGAGATACTTGTCTACTACAATATTATCGATTCTGGAGTATTTGATAGCCAGATAATTTTAAAGATTCTTTACTATATTATATTCTTTTATTAAAACTTTATTATTATTAAATAATAAACAATAGATATAAAATAATACATTAATATTGTCCTTAAGAAAGATAATCTTTTTGTTAATATTGAGTTAAATCTTTATAATAGTATTACTACTGCTACTAAAAACTTGAAATTCTTCGAAATCCTAGATTAAATTGTTGGCTACTATAATCTGTGACACTTTGCCTTAGAAGAACTGCGAGAGCAGGGTACAATTTATCCTTAGAATCTACAACTGCAGAATAAGAGGCAAAGCGCTTGTAGAACGCTCTTATATACTAGCTATATATATATGATTATGTATATATATGGATATATACGTGAGCAATCGTATTGCAATTGAGTGTAATCTGTGATATTATTCTCCCGTTCAAAAAAGCTTGCCCTCAAGCTTTACAATTATTTGTTTAGTACTAGCTATTAACAATCATAATCAAATGTTGATTATTTACCTAATTGAATAGCGTGGTAACAGGCGCGTGCACAAATTTTTCTTTTTTTTTGTGATGGGAAGGTACATGGAAAGCAAAGGAAACTATCTTATAGCTTAGCAACAACTCGAACCCTTCGAAGTATATAGACCTTTCGAATTTCCCTTTTCTTTTGAAACTCTTTTCAACTATTTACCATTTTCATCTTTATCAACAATATACTTGCAATATTATCAAGAAGATATAGTAACAAGGGCAAATTGTTGCTTATACAATTATAGTAATTGGAGTTAGTGTATACGGCAATAAGTTGTTTATCTTTTACTTTGCATTTGCTGTATTGATAGGTTTTTTGAATAGTATGCAAACACAAAGGGAATCTATTTCTTCTATTGCGCAAAGTAAGTGGTCTGCCATAAAGGAAGTGGATAATGAGGAAGATAAGCTGGCTACTTCTAATACTAATGAGAATACTTTCGAGTACAAGGAATCTGTATATAATAAATCCTATTTTTTATTAAGTCTTTTTTTTGGTCTAGTTAGCTTGTCTGATTAATACTTCACAAATGATTTAGAGGATTATGTGAATCCTGAAAGTATTAATCTTTGTATCACTTAATTCATATATCTATATCACTATTAACCTTATCAAAATTCGAAGGAGGAATATAATCCTTTTGTTGATGATGCTAAAAACTACTTTGCGAAATATATTGATAAGCTTATAGAAGCTATAACATTTATAAACAATTTGTTGGATAAGGAGAAGGAATTCTTAGAGGATCGAATTTATTACGAGCTCGAGAAAAGCTAGCCTAGATATACTTTTGATTGTACTAATAGTGTAAAAGATTTAACTAGCTCGTTCCAAAAGGGCTCACTCCGGAAACTACTATTACTACAGGAATAATGTGTTTGGGAGGACGATTGAATTTGTATTGACTATATTCGTAACTATATTTCTAACAAGGGGAATAGCATTTGCTATCGAATTCCTGGCTAAATGTCTAATCAACCTTGTTACTTGCTTTGCTTAAGCAGTAAGCATAAGTGTGAGTATCTGCTTACTGGAAAGATTTGTAATCTTTTTTTGTAGTATTGATCGGCTGTTATTAAGTATAGCAATATAATAGAGATATAATCTTACTCTAACAAATTTGTATTAAACTAACTCTTTCGATCTAGTTTGATTTACAAGAGGATTTGAAAAGTTGTATTTCGAAAGAAATGCTTTTTATTACTCTTGCTCAAAAAGATATAAAGTATTATATAGCCAAGGCTATAGAGCAAGGAGATAAGTTAGAATAGTAGTATCAACTGGCTTTGACTCAAATAGAAATAAAGCTTTTGATAGCTTATAAACAACTAGGAGAGACTAAGTATAAGCTTGGTGTTACGGGAGCTGCCTCTAGGGTCACGTGGAAGTGGCTAGAGATCTCTCGAGGTGGTTTAGACTAGACTTCAAGTAGAAATTCAATAAGATTATAACTAGTTGCAATTCTTGTAACTATAATAATAAAACTAATAATTGTTTTTAAGCACAAAGCTCTACATTATAATGAAACCCATTCCCTTATATAGATCTTTGTCCTACTTGAACAACTGGGACAGCCGGGCGCTCCTGGAGTGCTGTCGTTTCTAAGCTGTCCATCACGGGACACTAATCCCGTGACTCTTAATATCCTAGCTTATCCTTTTGTCCTGGAGCTAATCCCCTGGGACATTACTAATCTTAGTGAAGCCTTCTTGCTTATTGTATTCTGTTTTTCCTAGAACCTATTGTCCTGGGAATTATGTCCTATATTTCTAGGGTATCCTATGACTAATACTATATACATGCCTGAGGCTCTCCTGGGTGCCTAGCATCCCTTGGTATACTGCAGCTAAATCACCGAGGCTTATAGTACTATTATAGCCTATACATTGGTGATTCTATAGCCTGTTACTAATCCGTTATAACACTTGGTTTGATTGTTATACATACTATAGCTATTTATTATCTTATCTTTCGGCTTATAGTTATCCTCTATGTTTTTATTGTTGCTTTTGGCTGAGGACTTAGCTGGTATTTTGGTTTAAACTATTCAATCTTTGCTATTATGCTTCGCCTGACTATAACTATCGATACATACAAAAGCTTTCTCTCTAGTTTGCTTTAAATCTGCTGGGTTAGGGAAAAACTTTCTTTGTTTAATTTTATTTAGAAATATAGTTTTTATTTGATCGCTTTTAGTCTTTCATAAAATTATAATTTTCTTTATTAAAGTAATAAACTAAAGAAGTTCTTTCGATTTTTGTTATTTATATATTAATTATTGTTTATAAAATCATAATCATCTTTCCCACTTTTATAGAAACAAATCCATTTGGGTAAGTGTGCAAATGGTTCTAACAAAGAGGGATTTCATAAGTGAAAATCACGAAAATAATACAGAGCAGTTTTTAAATCCGAAGCAAAATACCAAATAAAATCATTATCAATGTTTAGCCATAATATCCTGTATTTGAACTATCAGCATATCTTTTTGACAATAAAAATATATTCTACTTCCTATTCAATATCACTAGTGATATTAATTGAAAATAGTGATTCAAGGATTTATCCAGGAAATAGATCATTAACTGCCTTACAAAGTTTACTAGATAAAAACACTAGATAGACTTTTATAGTTAGCAATAAATCTAATTAAAAAGAATCTCTAATCCAACAAATGATCTTGAATTTTCCCTAAATAAAGTAATCCAATTTCTTGAAAAATTGTTGAATCGGAAAGTCCCTTATATTAAGTTATATATAATCTCTAACATCAAAGTTAATCAATCAGTAATACAGATTAATTAATCAAAATACTCTTCTTACATATACAAGATATTCTTTTTTACTTAATCAAATACTAGTTTATTATATTTAGTATACTCTTTAGTATCTGTTATATTCAAATCATTGATAGATATGATTGAGTTGGTTTTCCAATCCCAGGAATTACGGGGTAAATAACTATATAAGATTTTATATAATGTTTGGCCATTTAATAATTCATAAAGAAGTGTAAGCTAAGTGTAGTTCATCATCAATAAGAATTCAGACCAATCATTTTGGTAATAGTCTATAAAAGGTTGCAGATATTGTTGAAGGTATTGATTATAAATCTCCATTTGATTGTTAGTGTTGGTATCACCATGGGGATGGTGAAGTCAATATAGTACTATGGTTCACACTGTTGTAATATTGCTTGAGGTTCTAAGAGCTAGGGCTATGAAACATATATGCTATAGTGCCGAGGCATTAGCGCAAGCGCTAGTGTGGTCATATGATCCCTGTCCCGATACTGGCAACTCTCTAAAGTTGTCGAATCGTGTTCTTTTAGCTAATGCTTCCTTGCCTGTGTAATCACCTATCCTTCTAATCTTTTTCAATTTATTTAGTGATTTTAATCTTTATAGTATTATTGTTAATCAAGTTCTTAAGAGCTTGATATGGCTTTGATTTAATTATTGTATTTGCAGGGTTAGATTCTTTATTAATCTATTTGATCTCTACAATTTCTCATTTCTTGTATATCTCCTAAATCGCTATTATATTAATCATTAATCTCTTTTTGTTAATAGTATCAAGCTTTGTAAAACAATTATAAAATGATTTAGAGTCGATATATATAATCAATAGAATCTTATGATTTGGGAAGATTTTGTTGATTATATCTTTGATTATTGTGCTAATATCAAAGCCTAAAACTATATCATAGAGTTCTGATGCTAATACACTTCTAGTAATTCTCTTATACTTAATAGATAATCAATGGATAATATTAACTTTGTTATACTTGTTTATTAAAACAATAATATATCTAATCTGAGAAAACAAATCTTTGTTATTAGCAAAGGATATATTAATAAATACAACCAATTTGAAAGAGTCCATATCGAGTAGAACAAACTATAACCCTCTCTCCGCATTATCAATCTATTATTAAATACACTTGTTGAGAGAATTGGCATCTTCTTCTTTTGAATTAATAATTTGTACAATATAAAATAAATCAAAAGTTGTCTCTGATTAATATATAATTGCAATATATATTCCTCGAGCATATTATGTAATATATTAATCCTTTGTTATTACTAACTTTCTTAGCTTTCTATATATACTATGTATATTGGATAATTCTGATTTGATTAAGTATAAGTTTTGTATTGTTTTTATTAATTGAGATAAATTGTACTGTTATTTTGTTGAATAATCAAATCGCTATTAAACTTGAATGGTATATTTGATATAAGTATTTCATACTCTTTTACTATAAATTTGGTATTGTTAAGTTTTCTTTGTTTATAATCTGTAAATTCATTGTTAGTAATGATAAGGGTATTATCTATTTATAATCTAACAATATCAAATATTATGTTGTCCTTAGTTGTATACAAAAGATATAGGTTGTAAGTTGACTGTACTATTTTGAGGGCATTGATGTAATACTTATAGTAAATGCTAAATCAGTAGTTGTTTGCTTTCAGAACACCATATAATAATTATACAACTTATAGGATAAAACCCTCTGGGATATTCATTTCTATTAGTGGTTATATATAAAACTTTCGAACTAAGTTTGATATCGACTATGTATATACTTGTATAATATTATGGATGCTTATGGTTACCTTGTCCTTGAGTAGTATAGCTATTATTAACAATATAATATATTAGCTAATATATTATATTATAGATGATTATATCAAAACAATACTCTTTCCTTGATTTTTCTATACTTGTATAATAAGTCAAGACTTTGAAAACACCTTATTCATTCCTTCATTTTTAATCTCATTAATAAATTGTGAATTGAATATTCTAATATCTACAAATATATTTATAAGTTTTATGAATTGAAAAACGCTGTTTTCTATAAGTCTATTGACTTCTTTTTGTCTTGATTTAATAAAGATTGTTGATATTAATATATTGATAAATACTATATAGTATTTGATATACAAAGTGTTATCATATTTATTATCGTCTGAAAGATATATTACTAAATTCAATGGTTTTGTAGGTTCTATAAGATTAATATCTTTTTCTCCATTTAAAAAAAAGATACTGAGTATAGAGATTATGACTTGAGGAATTGATTATTATAGAGGTTAAGGGTTCTTGGATATATCCAAAAGGGACTCCTTGGGGTTTCTGCTATATATAATAGTAGGAGTAAGGGAAGATTTAACTTTGCTGGATTTTAGTAAAACTATATTATCTACATTTTGAGATATATTTCGTATTATTTGTATATAACCTTCTTTTCACACAAATTCAGCAGGTAGTTTAGGTTGCATTGGCTTTGCTGTGTATATATATAGTACATAAGATACTGATTGTACTAGTTCGATAGGTTGCTCGTTTTGGGGTTAATCCTGAAGCCGGTTCTGTTTCTCTTCTATATGTGGCTTAATTTGAATTGTATAGAATTCTGTTGGCCTGCTTATCAATTGTACAATATATATCTTATCTTTTATACCTAATAAATGATATCGACTTGTCCATCCTTTATATTCTCTTTATATCCAAACCTTCAAATTAATAGAAAGATTATATAGAACTATCATAAATAATCCGTTACATTAATTCAAGGCATCTGAGACTTGTCTTATAGCTTGCAGTTTATTTATCTTATTTATTGCCTTTTTGATTATTATTTGTTATTATAAAACTATAAATACTAGTGGATCAGAATCTGTTATTCATAAGTATACTCCAAAAACTAGGAATATTAAAACTAATCCATCTGGTCCTATAATATCGTTTACTACTTTTATAACCATTTATAATATTATCTCCTTTATTATAGAATTCTCTAGCTTGTTAGTAATAATGATATATACTCTTTTGATAACTATATAGTATTGTTTGATTATACTGATTAATTAATAAGCTTTGATTGGAATACTCTTTGTTCTTGTTAATATAGTTGTTGTATATTATACAAACTCCTTACTAACAAAGTTTTTTCCAGTATTATATATAATATAATTTAGTGGATTAGTATATATATCCATCTAGCACTTCTGGAGTATATCGAAAATATATTTCGTAGTAATGTTATCCAACTATTATACAACTTGAAATCGAGTATCTTCATCAATAATATATAGGATAAAATGAATATTGATATATATTATATCAACTATAATTGAGTAATTGAAATCAACATCATCTTGCAAATTGAATTTGAATCAATCAAATGATTTGCTATACTTTTGATAGTATTAATAAAACTTTATCAATTTATCAATCTCGGCTTGCAATATATCGTTATAATCAGTATATTATAATACTCACAAAAATCTGTATACTAATAAATAACCAAAACAACAATATAGGCATTATAATTCTATATCGATAAGGTAGCACTTGTGATTATCGATAATTTGTTGAATAAATTGCTATACATTTATACACTATAAAAGGACTATATACTTATTTTAGCGAATATATAAATAACTGTTTTCTATCTTATATATAATAATTATATCAATAATATTGTTGTAATATATTCTAAGCTTATCTATATCATTGAGTAATAGTAAAAATGATATTTCTGTATTCATAATATAAAATTCAATGATTCCTAGTGGTAAGTTGAGTTTGATTGATCCGATCGATTCGGCTTTTCCGATTCCGAATATTATATTTGCAACTTTTGTTTTATTTATGTTTAATAGAACATTTTTGATAGTTGTCTTATATGCTATATACTGCTTATAGTTTATTATAAACTATTATACTATAGCTATATCGATAATAACTCCTTGGAACTCTTTTGCGTTATATTTGCTGATGTATGTAATGCTCTCACTATAAGTTTGATATGTTAAAGTATGTATAAGAGTTTTATTAGCTAAACTTGTAATAATCTCTTTGCTATTAATAAATCTGCTGTAAGTAATAAAACTCAAATGTGGTTTATGTGTAGTTGAATCTTAAAATTCGAATTATATAAAGTATACTACTATTTTGTTGTCTATATCCAGATCGGATTCTTTAATATCGTTCTGAGTAAATCCTTCATATTCAATAAGAAATTGCTTAAAGCTTTTTTCAAAGTTATTAATTGTACTTTTAAACTACTTCTTATACTTTCTTTGTGATTTATTATACTCTTTCTTACTATATCAAATTAACCAATAATCTTCTTTCTTGTAAATAAAATACTTCTTTTTTGTTTATGATTTAAATAGGTATCGATCGCTGTATTCAAAGCCTCTATTCTGACTATATCCACCTCAACCATATTGATATTTATAATCGGTATAGAATATCATAGTTTTGTTTGAATAGATTTATTCCTATATTATAATTGTTGGAACACGTGACTGAGAACGTGACATATTGGGTCACGTTCTACCCCACATACGCACGAAGTGCGTAGGTGGGGGTAATGTGTATATAGATTAGCA
>PQXN01000439.1:0-20913 GCA_004786275.1 Botryotinia convoluta
CCCCCCATTCCTCTCCCCTTTCTTCCTCCTTGTGGTTGAAGAATGGACCTCTTTTCTCCTCCCTCTAATAGTAGTATCTAGATCATTCTTTTCCTGGCCTAGGAAAAACAAAGGTTTGGAGCAGAGAGAAATTATATGAAAAAGCACATAAGATTAAATTGCGTAAGTTCATGTCGAAGAAATACTCCAAATAACTATATAACAAAAGGGCAAAATAACACCATCGCCCCTTTCCCCCTCAGAACACCAGCTTCTGCTATTCATTTCTCCTCTCAATCTAAATTTGAACATTTCCTTTCCAATTCTATGCCAAGAGTGATTGTCCACTTCTTTCCTCCACCTAATACTTGGTAATAACGAACCTTTCACATTCTGCTCTCCAGGAGAGGGGAGAACGGCGAAAGCGGAACAATAATGCCTGTTGTTTTCGATGCTCTGCTCGAAGTGTTTATAAGCTGCACTAAAATTGAGAGCCTCAAGAAATGTTTTGCTTGAAATACATACTGCCGGGAAGTTCGGAATTGGCCCCCTGTTCTACAACCTTCTCTTCACTTGACTCTGCCATAAAAAAAGTAAAGCCAGCTGCAACCAGAGTAGTGTTCAGTTTCAAGGAGATGCATTATTCGCAAGCCTATCCATCCAGGATGTAGGCTGGCACATATGTAGAACAGTCTTTTAACTTGTGCTGTAGATGTCTTGGAGCTGTGTGACCTGCTGTTATGTCTTGAAACATTGCCTGAGGAGATGCGGTCAGTGTCCGTCTGTAGCTATATAATTCGTCTCAGAGGTTGTTAGATGCGACAGCCAAATCAAACTGTCAAACGCCTGGAGTCATCATGATCAAAGACAAATTAAGGTACGAGGATACAGGGAAGTTTTCGTAAAGCCAGTGTAGGGTTCAGCTTATTCGCTTGAGTACACCGGGGTAGATTTTCCGGGGGGGGGGGAGTTGAGTTTGACTTTAATCATAAACGATCCATATTCCAATTGAACTTATAATGGGATTTGAATGTCTGCGAGATATCCACGCAGCGATGATTTTCTGCCTAGTAGAATGCCGATTCCTCCTATGAAGGTGGTATTAGCGAGATGTGATCTTAGAACTCCAAGTCTGTTAAACATTGAGTTTTCCCCCTCAAGATTTCAGGAGATACATGCCTGTCACAACCGATAGGTAGCATATTAACGTCGCTAAAATATAGTCTTCTTGTCATCCTTGGTCTCGCGTACTAATATACACACTAAATGGTGAGGACTAAAAATGTTCCGACCAGATTCCTCTATCAGTTGTGACTGTGTTGACATCATCGGTTTAGATCGTCACAGCAAACGGACATGCATCTTTCCAAAGGATCAATAAAAGCCCTGACATTATCAACTTTTATGAAATGAACATATGATCATATTCATCAAACTTCGGTGCCAAGGCACTGGGTTTGAAGATGAAATCCAATGTCGATTCCGTTCCACGTCAAAAGATGGTAGGCAGTAAATGATCTGACACCATAATTCACCAAACTGCTCACAAAGTTGAGAGATCGAACCTCGAGGGTTCGAATCGATTTTGATAAGGGACTATAATCGTCACTCGACGATGTAATATGGAGGCATTTGGTGACAAATGGAAAGTGTAGACTGTTGGTATGCCTGAGAGACTCCGAGTTCATCGCTAAATGTGAAAAGGGTGGATAATTTTCCCACAGAATTTCAGAAAGCCCCAATCTATGCACATATGTGCAAGCAATGATGGAAACTCTTTATATTCTACAAGAAATTCTGAACGCCCAGTGAATAATGCATTGATGCTTTTTGTCGATGCAGTTTTGGCACCCAGAAGCGTCAGATTGATTAGTAAGCATGATGAGGCTGTCGAGCGGTCCCTCATATTCCGGTGACCGAACCAACCAAGTGCGAAGTTAAGCTCAATAGTTGCCGCGTCAAGGTTGACAACCTAGAACTCTCAAACAACTCCTTCTTCATACCACCACAACAAATTTTACCGTCTTTTTTGTAATTGTTCTTTGATTCGATACCCCAAAACTAAATCAATTTATCTTTTGCCATAATGTCGGACGAAACTATTCGTAAGCCTGATAAGGACTTCTCCAAAGAGGTTGACACACAGCTTCCAGAAGCTGAACAGCTTGCACAGGTATAGCTCTCTTGTGATTGGAATTGTCTACGAGATTTTCTGACATATTTTACTTCATTAGACAAACGTGCAAGGTGCCATCGAGAAGCTTACAGTGTTGGAGAAACAAACAAGACAGGTCAGACTGAGACACTTTACACATAGGCGCCATTAACATTTCCAACAGGCATCAGATCTTGCATCAACATCCCGAATTCTTGTTGGAATTGTCACTATTTGCAAGAACGCCAACGATTGGAGTTTATTGAACGAACAAGTTCTGTTATTATCAAAGAAACATGGCCAACTCAAACAAGCTACAACAAAGATGGTACAGGTTGTTATGGATTTTCTGGATTCGACACCAAACCTCGAGACGAAGCTTACAGTAATCGAAACATTGCGTACGGTGACGGAGGGAAAGATTTTCGTCGAAGTTGAGCGTGCCCGCGTTACTAGAATTCTCTCCGATATCAAGAAGGAACAGGGTGATCTCAAATCTGCAACAGACATTTTGTGCGAGTTGCAAGTAGAGACATTTGGATCTATGGAGAGGAGAGAAAAGACGGAATTCATCTTGGCACAGGTCGCATTATGTATAGAGAACAACGACTGGACACAAGCTGGAATCTTGAGCCGGAAGATCAGTACCAAATATCTGTCAAGAAAGCCAAAGAAGACTCCAGAGCAGTTAGTGAAGGAGGCAGAGGATCGAGAGAAGAGAAGAAAGAAGGGAGAGGATGTTCCAGAGCCAAAGGAGGACGATGTGACTGATCTCAAGTTGAAATACTACGAGCTACAAATCACTTTGGCGAAGCATGATGACAAATACCTTGATGCCTGCAAGCATTATAGACAGGTTCTTGATACAGAGGCTGTTGAAGAGGATCCCCAGAAGCTTCATTCCGTAAGTTTTGAACTTTCGCTTCTTTCCAGAACAGAACTAACAACCACAGGTTTTGCAAAGAATCATCTACTACGTCATCTTAGCCCCTTACGATAACGAACAATCCGATCTTCTCCACCGCGTCCACAAAGATACTCGCAACAGCCAAGTATCTCTCGATGCCCAACTCCTCAAGCTATTCACAGTTCCCGAACTCATGAGATGGCCTGAGGTCTCGAAGATATTTGGCCCACACCTCTGTGGAACCGATGTTTTTGATGTTTCACAAGGTCAATCTGCAGACCCCAAAGCAAATAAGCGTTGGGAAGATCTACGCAAGCGTGTGATCGAACACAACGTTCGAGTTGTTGCCAAATACTATACTCGAGTTCAAATGCCTCGATTGACACAACTTCTCGATTTGACGGAAGACGAGACGGAGAAATACATCAGCGAGTTGGTCACTGCCAAAACTGTTTTCGCCAAGATCGACAGACCTGCTCGTATCGTCAACTTTGCTAAGCCAAGAGATGCCGATGATGTCCTTAATGAATGGAGTGGAAACATGAAGAGTTTGTTGGGGTTGCTGGAAAGAATTGATCATTTGATCACCAAGGAGGAAATGATGGCTAGAATCCAACCAAACAAGTCATCAAAGGGCTCAAAAACTGGAAAGGTCAAGGCATAATGATCTTTCCTAATCTACCATTAATGATACCTACCTCTTTGTACAATTATTCTAGATTCTAAATGACATGGAACTCTTGCCCATGCCTATCTATCTATTTCTAGCTCTGTGATTCCATTGATCAAAGCTCTTCTCCAGCTTAGAAAGGAACATCCATATCCTCAACGCTCTCTTCAGCCACTGACTTCTTTTCATCCAAACACTTAACCATAAATCCCACAGCCACATTACCAAACTCCTTTCCCATTGGCACAAAATGACCCCCTGGATGATAGCACACCTCCCTGCTTTCCTCCTCGCTCGCCTCTACCAAAGCCATACTCCTATGCTCTTCCACAACCGTATCCAAACTCCCAATGACATGCAGAATACGTGTTTTTAGAGGGGGATTATAAAATGCGGTGTATCCATCATAAGGTGCGTAGAAGCCGGAATAAGAAATGCAGAATTTGAGGGGAGGGTGGTGGAGTTGTTGTTTCAGGGCAGTAAAGGAGGAGGGGTAGGGGATTGCTTCGGATGGGGTTTTAACGCATTGGAGCGCAAAAGCACTTTCGCGGTTTGCCTCCAATAAACTGGCCACAAAATATGCGGCGCATGCGCCTTGGGAAAATCCAATAACTCCATCAATTCCTCCTGCTTCGCGGATTGTGGTTGCGATTGTATCGAGGCCTTTTTCAATGCCAGCATATCTAGCTCCGCCAGTCTCGCGTTTCCACCATCCGTATGCATCGGTTGGTGCTAAGAACGGGTCGGAAGAGGGCGTATAGCCGGGAATATCGGCTGGTAAAAGGGGGATTGGAGCGGTGGGATATAGGAGCTGGATGCCGCCGGGGTAGACGGGATGAGAAGGGGGGAATTGGCGAGTGAGGAGTTTGGTTAGGGCCTTGGTCTTGGAATTGAAAGATGGCCCGGATTGAGTGTAGCCTGTATAAAATTAGGCATTCGAATTAAGAGGGCGAATACATAAAAGGAGGAGAAAACTACACACCATGCAACATCAAAATCTTAAGTTTCCTTGGTCCAGGCCCCTCCGCGGGTGTTGTGCCATTTGTAGACATACTTTGGGTATCTAAACAAAACCTACGGAAACGTGGCAAAACTATGGACCTGGAAGAAAGGGAAAGAATTTGAGTGTGGAAGAGAAACGGAGTTCGAGAGAGGGGAATCGAAAAGACATGGTGCATTTTTGAGAGAGGATATCTATCAATGGAGATAAGGAGGGGACATGACAAACTCGGGTCAGCCTTGCGCTAGGCTTGTTTTGGGCCGGCGAGGTTGTGGGGTTGTGAACCGAACATCTTTGCAGTAGCTTTTAATTCTTAAAATTGAACAATTGTTGTTTTGGATGAGTATTGATGTTGCTATTCATCGTTCGTGGTTATGCCTCCCCTTGTTTCGTGGACTGGTCGTCGCGCAAAGCTCGACTATGTTGTTCGCGAAGCACTAAATTCAGTGAATAAAGACATCAAAAGCTTTCTCTAATATGTAGTACTAAACAATGTTCACATTCCAATTTGCAATGTCTTAAGAACGTGCAAACTTTTCTCTGGCATAAATAATGTACTGAAAATATAAGAACCGGCTCGTCGCCGCCCCCTTGTTCCATTCTGTAGGTGAACCTTAGCGAGTATCATCCCTCTCCTTTCACCAGAATACCAACCTAGAAACTCAATCTGATACCGCAAACTCGATCCAGCTATGAAATTTGTTATCATGAATTTTAATATCTTCTAAAAAAGAGTTCCAATTCTATTGACTTTCATCACCTCTATCAATTTCCGAGAGCAAGGAATTTTACGTCCCGAAGTACGTGAAAAGTTTCGAGGCAAATGGGCTTCTATCGGATGGAAAACTCAATTCTCTCGTAGCCTGAACGTCGTACTATCTTCTGTTTATAAGATTCTCACAGCATTCATAGAAAATACAACTCATTTACGGGGTAAGAAATGGCGTCGTGGGACGACAATCTGCTTGTGAGAACTGCAGAAGAAGCCCATTCGTTTTGAAAGATCTGAAGTCTCAATCTCTCAGACCGAACAGGCTACAGGAATCCCAAGAACATAAAAAAGCGATTCTAGATACCTAATCTTCTTGCTTTAACTTCCAGGCGGTGTTTGCGGTTTCAGATGACTCCAATCCGCGACTCCACAAACGGAGTCTTCCAAAAGTCATCTCAACGATATATGCAGTTTGCGATTACTTCGGTTCTTGGTTGACAAATTTCTAATCAATTCAAGAAAGATAGACATGGAGAGCTGGAAACCGGGCTGCTTTCGCTTTTCCCTGGGCCTTATAACTCCAATTTTCAAGAACTCCTCTTCAAAATTCGAATGATGCAATACGAGCAAGTTTCCCGAATATCAACTATGACGCCTTACTATCGAATATAATGAACATATTGTCAGCCTGCGACTCAAAGGAATGGAGCAATCAGTTAAATATTTGACCATATCACCACACGCACTCATCGGCCTCTACTCTCCAATATCCATCACCAAGTTCTTCTACGTCCTGCTCGTTTTCATAGAAAGTAGCACAATATTCCCGTATGATCTCCACCCTCTCATCCATATTTATCGCCATATTGATTCTCCCGAAATCTCTAGGTAACAATTTCTCTTTGCCTTCATGCGTATCATATCTTAATACCCAAACACCTCCTCCGCCTGTTGGCCATCCGAAGATTAAGCCTCTTTTCTGTGCATTTGTAGGCATTGGGGACTGTACACCTGCTTCTTGGTAAATATCTTCTGAAGAAGTCCATTCGCTCTCATGATGACGTTCGCTACTCCACCAGATTGCCCCAATCTTTCGCATCAAGATACAAAATTTATCCTCTTCAATATGATCAGGTGATCTTGGAGTTGGGTAAAGACGATTCAGAGATAGAAAATTCATATCAACAATATTGGCATTTTCTTTGATAAAAATACCACCGGTAGAGGGATAGCCATAAACCGTGCAACCGCTAGTGTGGAATATAGTACGCATGGTGTAATTGAAGTGGGGATGGAGTAGACGACGTTCCGCTGCCATACGGGAGGCCGCTTCAAGTATTGGGTCTACTGGAAGAGGTTTAGGAGCTGGAAAAAGAGATTGGAAGGTGCGATAAACTTTGTTGCCAATCATGGGAGTAATACCAGTGCCGAAGAAGTTTGCTAGGAGAAGGAGTATATAAATCCCGGCGCTAAGTGTATGTGAGTGGTATGCCAAGTGAAAAGAAAATGAGTCTTACCCAACACCTATAATTGTTGGGAAAAGCATTTTGGTGAAATGTTTTGAGTGCATAAGGAATTTTCCACGGAATGCAATTGAGCAATGAATATAATTCTATCACCTTTCTACTTTCTTGTCCTTAGAATTGACATTGTAAGATGCTGCCTATTCTCGCTAAGCGGCTAAGTATGCTTTCCATAAGCTGCAACGAAAAGACTTGGGGTAAACGCCGAAATAGTCCAGCTTTAGAGGGGTAAGCGTCTATCATGCATTTTGGTTTTTGGTTTCATTGGAGATCAACCAATGGCTCTTTTTTATTCTCAGCATCATCTCCAAATCCTTTTTATTGTATTCAATTTTTTCAAAAATTGGTTCACACATCTTTCACTCCACGACGTAGTTACTTTGATCACCGTGCCCGATTTTCGATTTGCTTAGATACTTTAGATTCAAAAAGGACTTTCAGAACATCATTCATAGCATCAACTCCAAGCGCGAACGTACGTATGAGGTTTAAATCTTGCGACTGCAATCACTAGACTATTATGCTCAGCGGCGCAGTCACTCTGACTGCCTAAAATCCCCCAGGTTGACGACTTGCTCAGTCATTCTTCATCCCCCCCAAAGCCAATGAGATTGTTCGTCAGACATTTTTGTTCCGGCATTTTCAATTCCAGACTCGTCCTATCTCAGAGAAACTTTATCTCCTAGTAATGAATATTAGGCTAGTATCCATTCTGCCCTCTCATTCATCGGGTGCTCCCTTCCACAAGAATTCCATCTCTCCTCAATTAACCTCAAAGGAAATCTTAGCCCCTGATATCGTGGGTTCAGGCAGATGTCTTCCCGGATCAGCGCGAACAATAATGGCCATTCTTGAACTTCTTAAAGATGTCGCTCTCGAAACGCCATTTTTCAGTGTTAGAGTTCTGATCCCATACATCGCATGCAATATTGTGGTTTCCATCTTGGTTTGTCTGCGTAAGCCACGCTTCAATGCGTGCCTTGAAAATTTGAATACTCTCGCCATCTTCGTATCTGTGTTTCACTTCCTTTCACTGTCTTATTTCTCTCGTTGAACGTTAGCCAGATGCTATGTGCCTCAAGCCTGAATCGATGTGAACTCAAAAAAAAACACCACGATTGAGCTTTTATCTGCAAGTTCTGTAGGTTTCAAGACACGGAAGCGTAAAAAAATTGATTTACCGATCTTGAAAGCACCTTTTACCGAGCCAATCTCGTCGTTGATAGATCAGACTATAGTATCCATACCTTGGATCATCTGACTAAAGCTATTAGTTATGCATCGGTACATCGTGCGAATGTATTGAGACCGATGTTGTATCTATACTTTGCGCTCTCAATTTGTGCTGTCATGTTTCTCACGTTATCCATCAATCGTTTGATGTCCTCTTGTTTCAAAAGCCACTTCATCTTGCGCAAAAGTGCCTTTCCTTGACCCTTCAGTATTTGCTGAGTTTCCCTATCTTCTAAAAGCCAAAACAGCATATGATCATCGACAACAATACAGGCAAATCATCGTTGTATAAAAACATTCAGGGCACCCATTTATATCGCCTTTGATGAGATCAAATTTGTTCGCAGAGACAGTGAAATGGATCATAATGGAGCGAGGCCAGATCTATCATTCGAGCAGATTTCGGCTATTCATTTGTTACATCAATACTAACATGATATAATACTAGATATACCTACAATTTCTTGAATCACATGGCTGATTCTATCTAAACTCTGAAGATCAGATTGTAGTTGCCCTCAGTCATATGATATCTATATAACAATCGAGTAGTTAGCTTTGTCTAGTCAACCATCGATTTGAGTATCAAATCATATTTAAAAACCCCAGATCGCAGAGATCACTAGTCCACGGAAAGTAGAAAATATCACGAAAATTACAAGGTCTGTACAATGTCCAATGTCTGGACCGCCGTTATTCCACGTGTGATGAGTGACAGAAGATAATTTAACAACCGTAACACTTAGATACTACGACAAGCGTGATTGGTATCACCAAAAGTCTCACTGCAATGATAATCGAGAGGCTCAAAATGTAAGTGTCACAAAAATACGAGTAAAGACGAGACATACATATATGCCGGCGGGAGTGTTAGGATGAACACGGTACCTGCGTTGAAAGCCCATTCAAAGGATCAAGTCCTAGGTTTCACGGCAGCGTGGTATGTACTTCGTAGGACACTGGTAACACTTTACAGCATGAAATTCGAGCCACTGCCGAAATTGGGGAATCACTCGTTGGTTCACTGCGCTGGCAACCACGTTCCACTGTATGAGAAAGAAAAACGGATCTCTGGAGTCACGACACCCGGGATCGTCAAGCCGGCATAGTGTTAATTTCATTCTTGAAAGGATGAGAGGGCTAGAAGGAAAGAACCACTGGAGCGAATGCGGAGAAGTGCTACTTTGCAAATTTTCAGGACTGACATGCTGGCATGCAATTTCGGAAAGTATGGGAAGAAGTTTTCGTGGAAATATTCTTGAGAAGGATGAACATTGAACAGCAAATTGAAGAAAACGAATCCAAACGCGTATCCACTCTCGAACCCAGGATGAAAGATGAAAAATATGCAATTCACAAGTTCCACAAAACTAGTGAAGTTTTCTCCGTTCCTCTCCTCCATCGGTTCGCACCCGCCTTGCGTAGATACAACTCCACCATGACGATATCAATACTCGATTAGTTACATCTGGGCCGATCATTCAATAAATTGAAAACCGCGTAAACAATATTGAACTTTAATATACATAGTCCGTAAATTGAAGGCCAAAGTAAATATAGTATAAAGACCCCATAGTTCATTTCCGCTTATCGCCAGGAAATGTCTTAG
Organism: Botryotinia convoluta; assembly: GCA_004786275.1. Classification (NCBI taxonomy): domain Eukaryota; kingdom Fungi; phylum Ascomycota; class Leotiomycetes; order Helotiales; family Sclerotiniaceae; genus Botryotinia; species Botryotinia convoluta. Next base: position 9,789 of record PQXN01000439.1, read on the forward strand.
ACTCTTAGGGGCGCTTGATATCGACACTAACGCCATATTAAACCTCTTGGTATATTGCACGTGAGTAAATGGAGGATCTGCGTTTGCGTTATAATTAGGATGATCGTTGCGCAAGTTGAAAAAGAACGTTGAAATACGACTGTGATAAAATCTGAGGGCGGCGAGCGCGGAGATTTTTTTTTTGAGAAATAGGAGAAAGGAACACGATCTCGTATTACCTCACCTCACCTCTTCGAATTTTGTTACTTGTCACCTACGGAAAGACGGTGTGATGAAAATCCGATTATCTTGCTTGCACATGCTTCCCGTGTACTGTACCTTTTCTTTTCCCCCTCGAGTTTGAGTAAGATGCAAGATGTGTGTACCTGCAGATTTTTCTAGATGTCTTTGATGCACGCAATTCGCCAATGCAAGGCAAGATCTCGAGACTCGAGCTGACACAAGATTCCCAACCTCCTGAGCTGATGATACATGAGATGAAAATGGGAATACAGCGAATACGAAAAGTGCGAAGAGAAAAGATCGAACATGAAGCAACAAGAAGGAAGGATTCTTTCGTACGAAGTAAATACCTATTTGGACTGGGGCGGAATTTCAAAGTCTCTTGAAGCAAAATGAACACATTTGATTTGTTCTTGAACTCTGTGAAAATAATCAAAGATGGGTTTCAACAGGTCTTTGGCCCTTGTAATGTAATCCTTGATCCTCTAGCGAAGCGAATAGAGAATCTATTTAATCTGAAACGGTGGAATGAGATTGCTCGGACTAGAATCTTGGATAGGAAACCACGAGGGTGGCAGGGATTATGATTGTGATTGTGTGAGATAGAATAGGACAATTAGCTGCGAGGTTACTATGTAGAAAGTGGAAGAGTGGAACGAAGATGTCTAATTTGAAGATACCAAATTTATTGAAAAGCTTCCGGCGTTTCGCTGATATAGAGTAGTCGAGGATTATAGCGTGTGATTCGCATGCGTGGTAGTATGTATAGTGTGAGTGTATATGAGTACCAGTGGTTAGTTAGTAGCTATCCCCAAGAGTTGATTATTCTGTTCGCATTTGTCTCTGTCGTGTTGTGTTGTGTTGTGTTGTGTTGTGTTGCTATTTCTACACTCCTTGCTTGTTCCTGGATTCGCCCGTTTCCCGTGCGGCCGTTACTTACAGGCTAAAAAGGAGATGGCAGGAGCTGGAGTGCTTTGGTGTTTGGTATCGAAATAGGTTGGTAACTAAGATAATGCATCATGATAAGGAAAGTGTAACTGTGTAAGACGAATGATAAAAGCGGCCCTGAATATTACATTCTGCCAGGTATGCAATTGGTTGTTTGTCCGACGCAAGCACCGTAACGTATAAAAAGAAATACTGCTGCTTTGACATTTCATACTCTTCTAGAACAACTGATCAACTAAAGCAACTAAAGCATCTAAATCAACTAATAAGACCTCAAAATGTACTTAGGTATGGCGTCGACTTAGCTTTTAACCCACCAATGAAATCGAGATACAAAGACTAAATCTACGACATTTCTTTTAGTCCCTGCAAATGTGGTGACCCGCAGAAAACTCTCGAGACCTCTTTGACGACCTGTAAACAAAAAAACCTTCCAAGAATTCAGGTCTGATCAATAACCACGGTCCCTTGCAACTGGAACCTTTCCGTTTTCAACTCTACGGAGTATTGTTATTTCCTCTCAAATGTCTTTTCCATCACCTTGCATAAGCAGGGGACAGATTTTGTATGGCGAGAGACATAGCCCTTATCCATGGATCAAAATGGTATTGGTCATGGATAATTCGGGGAACAAGGTATAGAAACTTTGTCCAGATTGAAGGCCTTTCTGCAAGATTCATGCCCGTCAGCCAGTCAAATTATCACATTGAAGGGTCGAATAGAGTACTTTGAATGTCTACCCTGCACGGCACTGTTTTCTCTGCACTGCTGTCCACACCAAGTACTTCGTCTATGTACTGCGTGCCCCCATTCCCCTCATTTATACGAAGAAAATATAGCATGTACCCTTAGGAAGAGCCCCCCAAATTTGTTAATTGCCAGGTTCTCATCAGGGGAGTAGATATTGATCAGACCATTTTCTTCGCTGACTGGTGCGAACAAATTGGTGTGATTCGAGAAGAATATCGTAGATCCTTCCTTCCTATTTGTCGAAGCGTTTCCCAAATCACAACTTCCTTTCTCAACGCCTTTCTCGATTTCGAACTCGAACTCGAACTCGACTCAATTCGATTTCCTGTGGCTTCATTTCATTGTCGATAACTTTCTTTAAATTCATAACCCAAGCCTTGCGCTTCAGCATTGCTTGATCGACCAAAGGGCTCGAAGCTCATTTTTTGGATACAATAGGCTGGCGATAGGATCTCGATTCTGAAACAACCAAAGAATACCTACCTACCTACAAGCTTCGAAAGCTTCCTTTCACATACAGTCAAATTCCCTCGTCAAAATAAATACTGGCACCCAATCTTTCAACTTGTACCTAGAGAGACTGGCTTCTCCCACAATAAGCAGGTTTGAAGATCAGAACGTTTGAGGTCGACGAAGGGATTTATACATTTTCTCTTCGACTTCAGGAAGCTATCGGGGATATTGGGAGAGAAGAAAGAATAATCCAGGGAAGGCTTCATACCATTTCAAGGATTTACGCAGGCTTGCGAAACACCAAATGTATGTGAACGATTTCAACATATTCGATGATTACCCGTAGTGTGCCATAGTGAGGAATTTTCGGGCTCTTGGTTTAGTTGTGACGACCTCGTTGCATGGGATCATTCTCATATCTCATGCTGTTATTACTTTTCCCAATTGATCACCAAGGCACACTATCTATTTGAAGTTTCTTTTTAGCCAAAAGCCCTTGAGAGTTGATACCGAGTCCATCTTGTATCTTGCCCTATGGCCCCTCTTCGTCTCCAGTCAATCTTTTGCCCCCGGTTCTATTGTGCTTTCTTGCTTTCATTGCGCGCAGGTCATTTGTCGCTGGCGATAGTTACTAATTGATTTTGCTTGAGTAGTTTACACTCTCTAAAATTGCCACAGTGCACATTCAACTTTACAGATTGCCTTGATTGGCTTTTTCATTCACTACATACCAATTACCTTCGAGCTTTGATATGCCAAAGTATACATCGGTCCAATAGATATTCAATCCTTCTTTATTTTCATTAACGGTTCCCAGTGAACCGAAATTACGCTCTTTAGCAATTTTGTATTCTTCTAAACATCAAGGTTCGCCCTCAACATCTTTCAAAAAGGAAAGAAAAGAAAATCGGTACGCAAACTCAATCGCCGGCTGAAAGTTTCATTGTGGCGCGGCATATCCTAGGAAAAGCTATTGGTCATTTGCCAGGTGGTGGAAAAAGAAACCTATTCAAGTGCGAAAATAATAATCTCAACGGAACGGCTTCATGCAGATACGAACGAAATAAATACACGGAAGAATCCGAGTGATTGGATATTGGTCCGAATTTGCGGATACCTCAATATCATTTCACTATTGGTAGTACGAACGGTTTAATATCTCTATCAGATGAGTCAACAACAATGGGATGCGCCGACAAGGGGTGGATCGGTGAAGAGGGCAAGAGAAAGAGCGGCAGCAGGTAGGCCTACCGAATCGATACCTGCACCAAGACCTTATGATCTTTCATCACCGAGCAATATTCCAAGTCCACCAAGAGCAAAATTTCAAAATCCACCAGGAACGTTCAAGAATGGTGGTCAAAGTGCAGTTGGTCTGGCGATTTCTCGACCTACTCAAGTACCACAATGGCCATTAATGGGAACAAATCCTGGTCCAGATTCTCAGCAGTATCAGCCTCCTCCTAATCGCGGCCCACCTCCTCAAAGACCACCAAGACCTAGTCATGTACCTTCAATCCTTGATTCGTCCAGAATACAAGATATTACCCCAACCTTTCAATACCAACCACAACCACCTCCACAACCACAAAATTTATACCCACCACCACAAACACGTGGCTCGCCACGAAATCGAGACGATGAATTTGATCAAAATTACCAATCATTACAATCGCCTCTGTCATCATCACGTCCTTCGACTGTTTCATCAGTTGGTACAATACCCGACTTTCCTGTTCCCGTACCAGCCATCCCACCATCGGCAAGGAGAAGTGCTAATCTAGGACCACCACCAACTTCCCGAAGAGGCGCCTCGTCATATTATTCCCAAGCTTCTTTCGTCTCCCCAATTCCAGAGGTATCAGAGGGCATGGGCCTCAGTCCACGAACACTCCCAGGCTCACATAGTTCATATGCATCAAGTGCAGCTATACCCTCGAGTTGGGGACCAGAATCGCCTGGTTATTATCGATCGGATGAGGATGATGATGATTATGAAGATGATAGAAGGTTCGATGCAGTATCAGAAGGTCGGGAATCTCGAGGATCGGATGACAACGACGATCGAGGATTGATTAGAAGTGCTAGTATTGGCAAGCGAGCGAGACCGTCCATGATCGTGACCCGGTCCTCAGGTCAGATCGACCCAGCACGACTTGCTGCAATGCCTATGCCGCCATCCGACAACAAGAGACTGGGCCCAACACCATTACAAAAATCAACGCTCAGTCCCGCAGAAGCTCAAAGATCAACACAATGGCCAATGCCAGGAAATCCAAATTCACCTTTAGCTAGTGGCACTGGCCTTATTGATCCTACCCCAACAAGCTCTGACGAATCAGTTCCAACCGTCGCTATGGCCATAACGACTGACCTACCTTCACGAGATGGAACAAAGAGCCCGGGTGCAAGCGCTATGCTCGGGGCATATCAAGCAGCAAGTGCATTACCTAGTGACTCGATTAGGACTAAGTCGCCCTTTGCAAACGAGGGAGGACCTTTTAGCAGGCTATCAGCAATCCGTCGACCACCACGTCTCAATATTGATGCGGTAAGGGAGGCAGAGGCAAGAGGTAGTTTGACAAGTTTACCGGATCTAATTAGGAGAGCAACAAGATTAGCGTCAATGATGGATCGTGGTAAAAGACCAGGAAGCCGAATGGGTCTTGATGATTTTCCAAGTGACAGAGACTTTCCCAGCGAGAAAGAAATTGAACGTAAGTGGTGGTCATGTCTCTAATACAATACAAGCTCTAACATATCTCAGTTTCTCCCAACTATGACAGACGAGGTTCTACCCTCTCCGGAATGTTATCAGCTTTTCCAACTCCCGGTCGTGAGACGCCTGCCCGCGATGCTCCACGACCTTTATCGATGTGGCCAGAATACGATCCAAATGATCCGAAATCTGTCGCACCTGGAAAGAAACAAAGAAAGTGTTGTGGTCTACCTTGCTGGGGGTTCATTGTCGTTTTAATAATTCTACTCATAATAATTGCGGCCGCCGTCGTCGTACCTCTTAAATTTCTCGTAATTGACAACCCCTCCACAAGTACCACTGCAACCGCAACTACTGTACAAAGCTGCACCGCAAACACTTCGACTGCCTGTAAGAATGGCGGAACCTCTTTCGTCGACAATGGTATTTGTACTTGTTTATGCATAAATGGATTTACAGGTAGCACATGCGCAGTCTCGGGATCTTCGGGCTGCACAACAACGTCATCAAGCACTACCGCAAACACTACCATTGGCGACTCGATACCCCGACTCATTTTGGCCGCTCAAACCAACTTTTCGATCCCCTTGTTTGAGAACACAATTCTAGCAAGATTCAACAAAGGAAATTTGAGTTGTGCGTCGGAAAATTACCTAGTCACTTTTGATGGAAGTGATGAAAGAATGGGAGATGCGAGTGCTGAAGTGACGTCTACCACGGACAAGAAGGTGAAGAAGGACGTGCAGCCGGGCCCCACAGATGTTGAGATTCGAGCAATCGCAAGTCCAGACTCAACTTTCATATCAACAAATATCATCTCAGTAGACTCTTCCACTACTCAAGCAACACCTACTTCCTCTCAGTCTCAGGCCACTCAAACTGTCACAGCAGCATCGACCTCTGTTGCCTCACCTTCTACAACTTCCTCTCCAACCACAACAGAAACTGCATCCGCAACTTTGACAACGTCCACTATTGACCCAACAGCCGTCTTCACTATTACCGAGGAGGTGCTAGATTTTGCAAGAGTCACAGTCCTTTTTGTTTTGCAGCAAGAAAACTTAGATAATGCAGTATCCGCACAAGGAGAATTGCAAAAGTTTTTTAATCAACAAAGCTCCGAGAACTTATCTGCAATGAATGTCTCGATGGGAGGCGGTAATACTGTTAATTTGGTGGAATTCAAAGTAGATTTGGGTAATGGAACAGTGGGTCAAAAGAACACGGTCTCAAAATAATTGTGCTTAGCTGGTTGACCGATCAGATTCAAAGTACAAAGGCAGTGACTCGGGGAGGTGACAGGGTATGGGGTTAGAAGGAAAGTAACGCAGTTTTGTATATCAACTGTAGCGATTAGTAACTGCTCTGCTTTTATGGATACCCAAAATGCGGAGATAGTGTGGGTGGGTAACGAGAAATTTGTACATAGAATCGAATATCTTTTTTCGAAAACTCTTTCGTTAACTACGGTTTCTTTATGGCTTGTATGAATATAATGTCTCTTGTATTTTACTTTCTTTTTCAGACTGCTATTTCGATGCAAAGAGGGTCTAATTCGAGAGATGGGCTTGATTGGGGAAGGATTTGTGGTCGTGTTCTCTGAGCGAATCCAATCTTCCAGAAAGGTTTCCCGGAAATTTCTGTTCTTTCAGGCGGTCTTTGGGTGCTCGTGATTTGGGATTGTGTGTCTGGGCGTGAACGTGGAAGGGAACAAGGGCGTCATGCAGAAGAGGAAGTGGTGAAGCTGTGAACTTGTGGAGCCGAATGGGTAGCACAATGGCATACAGAGTGAAGACGAGGTGGCTGAAGACTACATGTAGCGTGGGTGTGACGCCGATTTTGATGACTGAGAGAGGAGAGGAGAGGAAGGGAAGAAAAGGAAATAAAGAGAGGAGGGCTTTCTTGGAACTATTTTAAAGGATGTAATAGTGCTAGCGAAGTGGAAATTGGTGGAGGAAAGAGAGAAGCGAGTTGGTGATGAAATATAAATGTCAACGAAAAGAAATTAATACCCATTACTTTAGCTATCTACTTCAATGTTTGATGCGTTATTGTGAGGAAATCAATAGCTTTCTATATGGTATGAAAGGGTTGTGTTTGCCAAGTGAAATGAAGGAGGAATATTGATCAAGGAAAGCTGGATCGCTATTCGCTCTGCCACCGTAAACCTGCGGGTGAATATAGGTGATTGTCATAATCTCGTCCTTACTGATTTCTCGAAAGGGATGACAGATCAAGTTTGAAGCTTTTGCCTGGGGGCGGTGAAGTTGGAAATTCAGGTGTTAATTTGGAGGTATTCACTAGAGCGGGGTAGCCCCTCTGTTCTGTTAGAATATCGATTTGGAGCCATACAGCTCTCTCGTATTCACTGTCTGAAATTTAAGAAAGCCAAAGACTCAAACAAAGACCGAGCCCCAGTTGCCCTATCGTACATGTTATAAGCTTCTACGAACCCTCGATAATCCACCACAAACAATTTTTCTCTCAGAACCTCTACACACAGTAGACTCCACAAAACAGTCAAGATGTCTTTCCACGGTAGCAGCTCATCTTCACACAAGGAGCCACAAGCTGATGGCAGTCAAGTCAAAGACACCAACCTCGACCAAGCATCATCTGGACCGTCAGTAATGATGGGCGAAGAATCAAAGGACAATGAACCGACTGAAAATAAATCAGCCAAGAAAAAGAGAGAACGAAAGCATCGTCAAGGATTTTACAATCGTGATCGAAGAATGTATGAAGTCTAGCGTGCGTATGGATTCTGGGAAGCTCCAGGTCGCGAAGGCGCAGAACAAGATGCAGCAGGTATACAGTCCATCTTTAACATGACTTTTATGCCACACTTATGGAAATTTGCTAACTAAACAAAGATGAATCCAATTCCGACTGGACTTCCAATTCCGAATGGGATTCCGATGCACCATACCCTCCTCCACAGATTCAGAATTGCAACCTCCGCGACTACAACATACCTGTCAATGATAAAACTCCCATGGATAATCTTGGACTGGAACAATTCATACTTAAGGAGACTAAAGATATTCTTACAACCTCATGCATTTCTTGGTTGCGAAATATCATCCTGATTTGGTAGCTAAGGAAGGATGGGGTGATCGCAGAAAAGGTTCTTTGGAGCTGTATCATGAGACGTTCGAATCTTCGGCTGAAATAAAAGATAACACTCTACAACTCGTCGACGGAGAAACTGCAGAAACCTTCCTCACACTTCTCAAGAAGGCGCGACAGGTTAGACACTGCGTCTTCCGCCGCGGCTGTTGCATCGATATGCCTATCATCATTGTTGAACTAATGTTGCAGGATGCGATCCGACTTACGAGAATGGTAGGTGGACAAGAGAGCCTGTCGATGCTAGAGAAGTTCCGTAGTCGACTTGCTCGGGAGATAGCTTTGAATGAGGATGTAAAGGTCGCATCGGACAGATTGAAGTCAATGTTTAAGAAAGAAGAACTTGATATGAACAATACGATTCAGGTTCGTGCGATTAGAGCACAGAGAGTTGAGCTTGACCATGCGATTGAGCAGAAGAAGCGCCAACTTGAGGTTGTTGATGATCAGTTTGCGGATGAAGTAGAGAGTGAGCTCTAGGATGCATATGGCTCTTGATTTGAGAATAGTATGTTTGTTTCGGCTGGCCGAAAAGGAGGTTAAATCAGTGTTTTCTACAAGGGGATTAGTTATTTGATATGATGGATACAATTTCTGTCATGTCAAGCTGCATAACAGCTTATTGATCAGTACATCAATCTTGATGCTTATTTACCAACTATAACATATTAAATACGTGCATTCCAAGTGATCTATTTCATCTTCTGGCATAAATCTCAGTCAAAATGATGAACATTCATCTTTCGAAGGAAGATTCAATGCATGTATGAAGAGAAAAGTGTTGGTGAAACAACCCCAGTGACACATTCGATGCAAATAAGTATTAGATTGTGCTATTCTACCCCGAGCTAGTGACTTCAAACAATTCTCTCAGATCTTTTCTCCCTTGGATTTTGCTGTATCGAGATGTTGAAGAATAATTTGAATGAAGTCAAATGAAATCAAATTTAACGAATCGTCTAATGTCGCTATATCACGAAGACCCACTATTAGAGCCCCCAGTCCGAGTATTAGCCGGCATAGCGAGTTTCTGACTAATAATTATTTCTTCAACAACATCCAACGCAGGTTTTAGAGAACTTGCGCGTCTTCTGAACTTTTTCGGTCGAGGCTAACCAGATTTATTACTGTGTTGCTGTTGCTTTATCTTCACTGGTCCATCAAAAGTGCCGTCAATCTTCTTTGGTACATTTCTCTCAAATTGAAACGTTTCTAGGCGAAGTATTGGTAAGAATTCACGACCATCTAATTCATTTACACCTTTCGACCACCTAACCAAGGAGAAAAAAAGAGCAGGGAATACTCAACCACATGTAACGCGCTATTTGAGCATAGAAAAATATATATAAAATAAATTGGTAAAAGAGGGGTGAAGAAGAGGGAGTTTCAATTCAGGGGGGTAAGAAGTGACCTCGACGGTGACCTCGTCGACGAGGTCCCGGAGGAGTCGTCGATGTCAACCTAATCGTTAGGCCAGGGTGACAGACCTGTAATAGCGGACGAATTAATGCTTTTTGTTTCAATATATAAAGGCTGGGACTTTACTATTTTGATGGATCGTCAAACTAGGAATGTGAGTAAGATCATAAATTGGCTTCATCATGACAAAGACTTTTTCCACGTTGGTCATGTAATTTAATGATTATCTCACATACAGTAGATGAGGCATCGTTCACGGTTGATCAAGAGTGGACACAGAAAGAATGATGTATTCAAAAAATTCTTCTCCATCTGAACTAGTGTGAAGAGTCAGGCAGCGTCGGGACTAACACTAGTTATTTCAAAAATTATTCTCCAGGGAGGCTGAGTTTCAGTCCTTCAAAAGTTGGCTCAATAAGACTGGACTGAGAAAACTTATTTTATCAAACCAGACGATCAAAAGCAACTCATTCCGTATCGTTATTGAGGGCTATGCTTCTGAATTTGGATGTTCTCCCCAGGGAACTATTTTAGAGGGAAAGGCAGTTAGGTCTTTTAATACCACCTGATTGGTTTGCAAAATATTGACTATCTGGGATCAAAATACAATCAGGAAATTCATAAACTGCTCTGAAGTCATGCAGAAGAGTTTCGCTCAATGGTCAGGGCCATTTATATCAAATCAGCTAAGCTTTTATCCCACTGTGACGATAATCTGTCCAGAAATCACCCATACCAATATCTGTATTCCTATCGACTTCCGATCAATTTTCAATATCTTTCAAATTAATCCTAGCAACGTTATCCCTCTCGTCTTGGAGTTCCTAAGAGATACTACTGATTAATTCTTGGCTCACAAATCTTCAAGCATGTCTATCAACCAGATATTGTCACGAACCATGTGATTCTGGATGGCAATCGGAGCATGGTGAGAATCTGCAGACAACTAAAATACGCAAGATCTAACTGCTAAGGAAACTTCTAAGATGCCTGCAATATATCCATAGAGCACGAGTGAAAAGTTTGAGCGTAAATCCCTGTTTTCTGCGCACACTCCAAGTGCTCGGTGAGTGATTCTAACTAATCAACCTTTGTGTGCATAGCATCATGAGATTGCAAAAAGACTCTCAAGTAGCTATTCAATCCAAAGCTTAATAGTGTAGGAGCAATCCACTTCTTGAATTAATAACGATAAAACGAAATATGAATGATGAGTCTGCTATGTGTGGCGACTAGTTGTATACAAAAGAGTTTACGTATTGATATGAGCCCAGCTCTGTCTCCTAACTTGCTATGCTGTCAGAAGTCTAAATTTATTTATATTCAGAAGTACTTGTGTGCGATGATATACCTGGCACAGTTTCAAGTCATTATATTGGGATGATATATGTGAGATTTCATAATAAGTATACTAAATCACTTATTAATATCTTATTAACAAAGCTATATATTGATTAGTAATATATATACGATATGATTTTATAT
>PQXN01000440.1:0-20763 GCA_004786275.1 Botryotinia convoluta
AAAGAGCTAGTCTCTTTCGCATTCGCTTATTTCCCTTTGATACAGTAGCCATTGTATTGAAGTCATTCCTTTGAAGTGAATACCCTTGTTCACACACTTCTGTTTGTACTTTGAATCGGATTTCAAGAAATGCTTGATATAACAGAGCTGAAAGCATTTTAGGATTGAGTGACTAGGTTTGTTATAGAGTTTATAAGTAATAATAGATATATCAATCTCCGAGCTTATACTAATCTTATATTAACAATAAAATGGAATATATTTCTTTCCTTTTATAAGATATACTAAATCTTTAGAGTTTTATATCTCTATTTTTTTGATCTGCAAATGTTTGATTTTATTATTAATATTTAAAATAGAATTAATAATATGGATTATATCAATAATGACTTTGTATTTATTAGGGAGAGATAAGATTAAACTTTAAAAGAGTAATTTATCTATATACAAAATACTAATTGAAGTGTTTACAGATAAAAGCTTTCATCGAAGATCTTTAAACTTGTTCTAGGTATTTATAATAGTTATATTAGGGATATTATCAGGTTGAAAAAAGAAGGTCTTGATTTTAAGGAAGTATTTGTTTGCTATAATATTATTAATTCTGGAGTATTTAATAGCTAGATAATCCCAAAGTTTCTTTATTATATTATATTCTTTTATTAAAGCTTTTTTATTATTAGATAATGAGTGACAAATGTGAGATAATGTATTAATATTGTTCTTAAGAAAGGTGGCCTTTTTGTTGATATTGAATCGAATTTTTATAGTAGTATTGTTATTGCTACTAGAGACTTGAAGTTCTTTGAAATCCTGAATTAAATTATTGGCTATTGCAATCTGTATATATTTATATAATATCTTTTTGTATATATAGAATTAGCCTTTTCTTTGAAATTGAATTCTTATTTGATGAGTTTAGTATTTGTGATTCTTTTAAGTGAGAGGAGGGATATGTTTAAAGTAATCCTTGGATTTAGTATTTTCATTCATTTTGAGGTCCTGCAAGTAGAAAACTTGTATCGATGACTTGAGTGTATTTGACAATAGAATAAAAGAGTAGCAAAGGAATTGTTTAAACTACATTGTTCTGATTTGGATATACTAGTGTTTGAAAGGAGAAATTCTTTTTAAGATAGGGTAATTGAAAATAGTGAATTTTAATTTGTAAATAATGATTTTTGAAGTGATATTGAATATTATATAATAGATGATGCTCTTTAATGTTAAGTTGGAATAGATAGTCTTTTTAGTAATAACTTGTAGTTTTCTTATTTAAAGAAAAGGTATAATATAAGTAATTACTTTGCTATCGCTGCTTAGTAATCTATTTGTTATACACACTTTGTATATTAACATTGCATTGTATAAAAGCTTCTCGTTGTTAACCTTTACTTTAACAATATAAGCTATTCAAAAAGCTTTCGGCCTTAATCTTACTGTAAAGCTACCAAGCTTATAATCTGTTCACAATGAAGGAGCAGGCTAATAGAATGCATGTAATATTGACTATGTAGATTAATTGTACTAAGGTAAAATCTAACTATGAAGTGGAAGTGATATATACACAGTAGCTAAGCGCACGTGCTACTACTTCCAACATACTATACTATATTACTATTGTCGTTTTACACCCTTGCTATAAATAGACTTATTTCTAAGAGTCTTGGCAAGAAAACTACTCTATATGATTTACAAGATGAAGAAGCACTATAGAGCACTTTTGGGAGCAAAATTATAAAATCGAAGCTAATAAATCTTTTCAATTAACACTTAAGAATGAGTATTCCTCAAATACTTTTATTATATATATACAAAATATCTTATTATACCCCCCCTTAATATTATTCAAGATCCCCGCAAATAATAGCTGGATTCTATTCAGCAACTAGTATACCCCAATTTAAGCAAAATAATACTTAATTTGCTTAATACATCTAATATATCAATTACAATAAAACATTTATTCTTTTCAGCAAAAATTACTATTATTACACAAAAGAATAAACTACATTTACTCTTTATTGAGTATATCAAATACTTGAAATCATAACTTGATTTGGATTTATAAATAAAAAATGATTTTGAATTCGAAAATTTGGTTGGATAGATATATTTTTAATAATTTTATATCAAGTTTTGCTTCTTTTGAGTATTGTTTTATATTTTACAGCTCTAATAGACTTAGTTCTAATCTTGGGCTTGTTTTTGATATAATATTAAGTTTCAAATTCCAGTTTTTCCATATATCTTCACAAATATCAATACTAGATTATATATACGAGAGTGAGTTAACCTCCCTTTAATACACACTAGCTACCATATTAGATCTCTAAAACACGCCACAGTTTTACTACCGTATACTAGTAAGAATACTGGTCCCCGGTAAAATGAAGCAGCCGCTTGACCCAAGCAAAGAAAAGTCAATAGTACAATGTCGGCGGAAGGCACAGGGCTCTAGAGATTAGTCAGTGTAAGAAAAGAGAATATTATTCTTTCAATCTAGCTTAGTACTAGCTGCGTGGTAACACGGTAGATTTCAATGACCCTATGTGCAGTCAAGAGAGTATGTCTGTTCTCACTTCAAAGCCTTTCTCAAATATTAGTAATCACAATCAGGGAATTCGTTATGAATCTGTGGATGATAGAGCAGAGTTAGCGCTGTGACGTAAATCTCAGATCACGAATGCTATTAAATGTGTATGAAATACTAGATCTGCTGGACTAGTTTCGAAATCAATCGACTGGATGAGAAGTTTGCCCTGACATTCTTTTAGGGTAGAGATGGGATATCGAACTAAAGATAGCTAATAATTTGAGGAAGAAGTATAGCCAGCGGAAAATGAAGGTATTGTTATACCCAATTTCAATACGGCAGATTTGCTGAAATTGACTTGGAAATTGAGAGCATTGTTGGTTTGAAGTTTGAGTCGTGTAACAGCTGCCGCGTCATTGTCTAACATGTTATGTTTAACCAAATGTTTGTGTACGGAATCAAGCAGCGCACAAGCAGAAGTGATGGAAGCTGGATCGGATTGATAAGCACTTATGGAAACAGGTTAAACAAACCTCAATCGTTGGAAGAGCTGAGCAGTAAGAATTTTGAGGGCTAGCTTACGATGCGTGTCATTTAGGTTTTTGAACATCTAGAATATTCGGTTCTTAATTTGTTGTCGAGAGACTGGAGCTTAATTGTACCATGACTTTGTTTCTACAAATTCTTAACTCACTGCCCCTCAACTGATGTACATCCTTGGACCTGAAAACAAACTGATTTATGGCTAGACGCAACTCAACACACTATTTCTATTGCAATGTCTCTGGGAAAGACAATGAATATTCTAGCCTAGAGAAGCGGTCAAACGAATCTCCTCCAATATACTGAATCCGCTGGGCTTCCACCCCAAAACATCTCTAGCTTTAGCTCCCGTTGCCCTATTCTCTACCGAGATGAACTTTGTCAAAAATGGACCCAGTTTGGCGATGGCCTCCTCTGTAGAAAGATGTTTCAATGGCACATTCAATGCCGTGGCCATAGTTTCCCACATTTCATGGAAAGTCACATTAGTAGCCGAGCTAGCATTGAACACTTCTCCCGATTTTGCATTTTGAGCAGCCAGCAAATAAAGTCTCGCAGCATCATCAACATAAACAGTAGTCGTGTAATTCTTGCCTCCATCTACACACTTCACTTCTCCAGCCTGCTTGGAGACATCCATGAATATTTTGACTCCACTTCCCCCCCTTCCAAATACCCACGGTGCCAAGCGTATGGCGACAACCCTAATTCCCCTCATTGTCAGCTCGAGAGCATGAGCTTCAGCTTGATGACGAGTATTGAGAGGTTCTGGATCTTCCGGAGAAGTCTCCATAGTCTCGCCACCATCTGGATCCGGCGAGACAAACAGTGTACCACCTGTTACAACAAGTGGTTTATTGGAACCTTCCAACCCATCTGCGATAGCATCAACTGCTGCCTTATCAATTGGACAAACAGCATCATAGCCCGCGTTGGCATTGGTGATATGGTAAGCGCTCGCAAGATGGAGAACAATATCTGCTTCGGAGCTTTCGCGACGGAGAACATCGAGGCTGGTAAGATCGCCTCGAACTGGAACTGCACCAGCTTTAAGTAGTTTTGCGTCCCCGGACTCAGATCGAGAAAGTCCATGGACTTCATAGCCTTCTATAATGGCGAGTTCGGTGATGACGGAACCGATATAGCCAGTGGCCCCGGTCATGAAAATGCGTCGACTTGTGCTCATGATTGTGGTGATCAAAGGATTCTAGATTTTGTATGGAGAGATATCTATGTGGGAAGAAGTGGAATGTGATGTTTACAATGAAAGACGGAACGTCTACTGGATATATATATATGCGTATTTACAGACACTCAGGTCAAACACAGCTGAGGCAGCCGCTTAATATCTCACAGCGAGCTCCGGACTTACAGTATATCTCCACGAAGAGACTTTCTTATCTCCATCTAATTCCGCTTCAAGAAAGCGATATGGACTACTTCTGTTATACAATAAGCTTTTCGAGCGTGTAGGTCACTCTTGAGAAGGCTGACTTCCCTCCCCTGTGAAATAGAATACTGTGGTCCATGCATTCCCCACAAATATTTCACGCTAACCTCCCATCGTATTCAGGGTGCCCAATAGTCCGGACTGTAGTTCAACAATGAAAATTATCAAATCCTTAAACTAATTAGAACATTCAAAGCATTTGAAATATTGAATTGATTGAAACTTTAAACTATTTCACTATGTTAGTACCTTACTTGAATGTTTGGTGTTTTGGTGATGCATATTTTCACAGGCTTATCTTGTGGTAAACCAAAAGATTAGACAAGATTGGCGCTAGTGTATCAGCATTATAGTTTATCCTCACTTCATCGAATCAACATCTCGAGTAATTCCTCACTATATACTAGGTACTACTGCTGTCAGTTTTGACCTCGTAATGGTATAGAATGATCATTCACACAATTCTATCGTTCACATGAAAGCCCTCTATTGAGGGTGATTGAACCTTTTCCGACAGGGTTTCTGGAAATCCCTAGCACAGGTCACTACTCCGCGCTGGCGGCAATTGGTTAGGCATGTGTGACCTTAAAGTATGTTAAAATTATATCTATAAGTAAAAATACATTAACCGGTCTTCTCCCTTGATAAGGCGAAGTTTTGTGGAGTTCATCAAACAGACGATTCACTACAAACTGTAGGCGGTCATATACTCACGTGAGGAAAGTGAAATGGCTTTTCATCTCTCGTCTCTGAACAAGTGCCATATAAGAATTGGAAAGGTGTTATAAACTTCCTAGACCAACTGGATTAAGAATATAGCTTGTTTGTCGGTGGCTGCCATGGAATTTGGAGCACCTGGCAGTGATCCCTCAAGTGGAACATCATTAACAAACTTTTGATGAAAAGAGAGGACGACACTTATGATCAGAACTTTTTAGGTTTGCCTTTTGGTTTTCATATTTCTCCACGCAGTTCTCAATGTCCAAAACGTGGAAAGTGAATGGCAGCGGAAGTTCTGCTGCCGTTGCTTGCTTAAGCGAGCTATCTTACAGAAAACAAACCACAGGTAAACAGACCTTCCAATTTTTTCTTAATTCCCCATCAACTGTATACATCCAAGATTTATCCACCATCTCATGCAACCACTTGAGACATAGTTATGGACATGTTTGCGAAACAATTTCCCTCCTCTATGTTCCCATTCCAGAACATGGAAGGCAGCTCTGTTCAGATACAAGCAGAGTATGCCGACCGCGACCCAAGCAACAACAGAATTCAGACTGCTTCTCTCAAGATCAACTTGCAAACCCTCAAAGTTTCCAATGGCCCCCCAGGTGAGATAGAACTTTGCTTATAAACTTTGTTTTCGTTTATCTGACAGCCGAATCAGGAAACAATAACACAAATGATGACGTTGACATGTCAGGTCTCGATCATCCTGTTGGCGTAATCATAAACAATTTGAACAATCGCAACACCAAGCGCAAACAACACTCATCTATCAACACCGGCCAGATTCATCAGCAAGCTGAAATGGCACGCATGTTACAACCCACCATTCGAGCACTTCAATCCGCCACCGACAAAGCTATCAACAAAAGCAAAAAGATTGCAAGCCAAGGTGAAGTCTTTATAGGACCAAGATTACCAAATGGTCGGAAGACTTCGCGACGCATCCCTGAAAGCGATTCTCCCAGAGTGAGACACGAGGATTCTGCCGAGAAGAAACGCACACGGAAGGAAATGAACAAGACCGTTCTCAAGGTGCCCAATACAAAGCCGAAGAAAGAAAAGAAGAAGGAGAAGAACAGTGGTGCTAACGCTAAAGCTAAGCCTTCGGAAGGTGCTGTCAAGAAGCGTAAGACCAGAAAGCCGAAGGAGGGAAAAGTGGACCACATGGAATATCTGATGGAACGCCGCAAGCTTGGGGACACAAATGCGCTTGCCGCTGCCGATAAGACCGCCAGATCGAATGCGGACGAGAAAGTGGATATCTATGGTCATGGACTAAACCCTGCAGATTGGGAGACAGTGTATCAACAGGAATACCAGGCGCACATTGCAAGGCTCAGAGAGAGACAAACTAGGGATGAACAAGCGTTGATGTCGGCTTTAAACGGTCTCTCTCTTGATGTAGCAAGAATTGGTGGTGGAGATTATGATTTGATTCTCTGAGTTCAAGAGATGTCATGCAGGGGAGATAACTATGTGAACTTCGCTGAACGTTAACTTCCTATTATTTGGCAAATCTGCAGCATGGTATTGGAATTTTCTCTGAACAATGGTTCTTTTCCGCGGTGTGATTATAAGAAGGAAGCCATCCGTTCCTGCTTCCTCGTACATAGGCACAATCTTAATTTACGATATCAATGAATTGCTTACCAAATTATGCCAATCCTCTTGATGTTGTATGTATATTGCGAGAATTTATTAACCAACGATCAAGCTCTACGAATCAAACTTTGTGTGAATATCTAGAAATAGTGATATTGTTTGTTCATCTGCGTTGCGAATTTATTATCCAATGGTTTCAACTGACCACACTCAACACCCTGCTTTGCTTGAATACTGGATCAGCTATGTCCACAATGCTTCCACACTTCATGCAGCTGGTGACAAAGCTGTTGAATCAAACGTCAATTTTCTCTGACAATGCGACCTCAATTCTTCCTATATCTATTGTTGCCCCTGCCACCAGTGTTTGCTTTAAGCCTGTCATGATCGACCTAAATGCAAGGATATATGAACAATTATCTCCTTTGTATTTCATACTAGTCCATCTTATGCCCTTCTAACTAGGATACTTTGGTTTCGTTACACAGAACTTCGTAAATCACCAGTTGAGAGCTTGTTTGCCATTCATAGGATGGTTCATTTCGCCTCTTATGCATCATATCTTGAATATGTACCATGATTTATCTTTCTCTCAGTAACCATTTGTACGCAGTAAATACTCATCAAACTGCTTCCACATCTGAAAAAGATGTTGAGGGAATCACTTCTCTCCGTGCACGTATTTTCTGCTCCGTGAACATTCTGGTCTTGTACACTTTCAGGTAATTTTCGAAAGTGTCGGCGTGACATTCACGTGTTATGCAGAAGTTTATTTTCCAGGGATACCAGACCAATAACGTTCCCGCCATTCAATCGATTTTTCAACATTATTTATCTCTGAAGTTCAGTATATTCATTTTAATCACTTCTACTTTTGTGTGAATGATACTATAGCTATCCAATGCTCTTTCATCAATGCGAAAAAACTGATAAGTGAACGACGCTAAGAGTCTGCTGTACTAACGTCTGTGTTTATTCAAGGACATTCAACTTTACTTGAGTACCTAACATAAGTATTCAACTTCTTTCTTCGTTTTTCAAGCTTTGCTTCTTTTCCAGAACTTCTATAAATTTTTCAGTAAATCAATAAACTCGAGAATCATCTTTTATCCCATTGCTTCCCCTGTCATTATATACATTGGAATTTTAAGCCACAGAGAATATATTTCTACTACACAAGCTATGAATTCAACTACTACAACCGAATTGTCTCATGTAGACGAAAGCTTATCTAGATGGAAGCCTCCACGATTATCTACCCTTTTAACAGATGATTTCGAAGGACACGCAAGTCCTCCAAGAGAAGGTCGCGCCGACCGTCTCGTGATATTCCATTTCATGAGACATGGACAAGTGAGTCCCATAACACATAAGAATCCAGAATGAAGGCTGACAACTACTTCAAAGGCATATTCCAATGTCGGAGAACTTGACAAACGTGCCGAGCTTCGTGATCCAAAGCTCACATTTGACGGCATACGGCAGTGCGAACTAGTCAGAACCGTTCTCAACTCGAATCGCAACATTAAGCAGATCTATTGTTCTCCCATGATCCGTACAATTGAAACCGCCTTGACTACATTCAGAGATGTAATGAAGTTTTCAAGGAAAAAGTCAGCCATCCAAATCACAGCCTGGGATGCACTTCGTGGTATGGAAATATGCATTTTCCATTGTTTTTGGAAACTTGACTGATTTTTGTTTTTATTAGAATGGGGCTCTATCCCCTGTTGCACAGGCACCCCACTAGCCAAGCTTCAGGAGAAGTTTGGCCACGAAATAGACTTCAGCCTCATCAAGCCTGGTTGGGAGTTCAACAAGGAGAAATACGGTGACAAATCTCGGGCTGCTGAGGTCAAGCAATCGCTATTTAGAATCGCTAGGAATGTGCAAGAGTTGACTCGTCGTGGCTTCATATCTGATATCAGAGATGGTGAATGCTCGATACGTGGCCCATATTATGTGCCATACGAGATAGCAATTGTATCGCATGGCGGATTCTTGGAAACAATGCTAGAGGCAGAATTAGGTGGCAGTAAGTTCTTCGTTCTATATTCTCAAACTAGACTATTCCTCGATGAAACAAAATTCGGTCATTTATAGAAGCTTCAGCGAGTACACATATGCTTGGTTTTGCCTTCTATTTCAAACCAGATCGGCCCAAATTGCCCCATTTTGACTCCTCTCTTGGAAGCCAAACTCAACTGACTTGTTTGATTGTAGGAGCCTCTCAATTCCCATATCGGAATTGTTTCCATAACGCCAATATGAAGTCTTTCTCTTTTGAAACCATAAATGGTCCCGGCGGCGTTCGATACGAATTGACTGAAACGCAAGAGAGCAAGACCCGGAAATATTCCCGTGGCCCAATATCACTCGGCTAAATTGTGTTAGCTGCAGGCTCAATAGAGGATGTCAATCAAAGTGGTTAAGCGCGGAGCAATAATACGGGACAGTAGGAGTTTATAGGGACAATCTTATCAAAATCGGGAGTTTCAAGCACCTCGATACGTTTGAACTCAGCCATGAATAGAAAGACACTGTGATGTGATTTTCCTTGAACATATAACTTGAGGAATGCAG
This sequence comes from Botryotinia convoluta, assembly GCA_004786275.1. Lineage (NCBI taxonomy): Eukaryota > Fungi > Ascomycota > Leotiomycetes > Helotiales > Sclerotiniaceae > Botryotinia > Botryotinia convoluta. Next base: position 9,447 of record PQXN01000440.1, read on the forward strand.
TTTCCAATAAGTTACTGTACATACTCACTATGGAATCATAGTAATATTAAGTATATATGACATGACCTCTAAAGGTGATAATATTCAATTTCTCTGGTCGCTGGAAAGTGCCCCTGTCATGACTTTGGCGAAAAATTGAACAAATATGGAAATACTGAGCCACAAAGTTGGAAAGTGCTACTGTCAAAATATAAGGCTAAAGTGGCCTGGATGCTGCATTATAAAATCGAGATTCCTTATCACGCATTAGAAAGCGATAATTTTGGTGTTCTCTATGTTCAAGAAACCGAACCTGTCGTACACAATGCAGGACTAAGTGCACCTCGCACCACCCAAGATTATGTGTGTCTCGTCTCATACATCAGAGAATACCAAGAAAGCGGCACACGAGGATTTTTCCCTGTGATAATCTCAGAACTTCGAAGTCTTCGGCTTCATAACATATTTCTTGGCCATTCTCCGGGGTGGTGAAATGATTTACGCAGGCACTGTATGTCTACAATCTCTTTTCTCTATTATTTTTCTTGGATATTAGTATACACTTATTAAACGATCAATAATTTCAAATCTTTAGCTCAACTATTGGGGTTTACAGAATGAAGCGCACAATCATACATTGTATCCAATAGTCCGGACTATGATTCAACAATATAAGGATTTGAATATCTAAAAGCGATTAGAAATCTGAGAATAGTTCAATGTTTCAATTAAGTTTAATATCTCAAATGATTTGAATGTTTTAATTGATTTGGGGAAAAAACTTTGACTATCAAGAGTCATTCTAATTCTCTTCGCTCAGTGTATCGAGCCACGTCGCTTCGCACATTGATGCCTCAGGTATCAATGACAAGCGAGACATCGTCCCATTTCATTGTGCCACCTCAATGCTCCAGTCCACGATCAAATTCCAATGAAAAGATCTAATCTCACGATTTGTGAGATCAAAGCTCCTAGTAGAAGTAGCTTGATAATAATTAATATATAAAACTAAAGGTCTACGCTATTTCGATGATTTTTGTGCTTGATCCTCGAGCCTGATAGCGGGGTATGGCCTACTTTTAAGACGCGAAGCAGACGGCGACGAGGTATCGTAATCGTAGATAAAGTCCCGATTGCACATCACAGACAAGAGATGCCGGGTAGGTGATCACTCGTCTTTCAATCCCAATCTCGAATTCGTTTAAACTATGCGGGCAAAGTAGTAATGTATCCCACGAATTCTTTTGCTTGTAATCTACGCTTCCGTACCGCAACATCCCACCGCCCTCCCATTTTCGAAGCTCTGAAGTATTGCATGCCTTCATCAAAGCTCACGATGTTCCCGAAGAGAAATTCTGGTAGCCCGCAGTGAGGGTCTCGACATTTTTTTCATAGTAGTGTTCCCGACGAACGTCCGCAATGCTGCGCTTAATGCAATGGCTTCGCGAGATCTGATCCCTAATATTGAAGAATAACATGTAAGAATAATCAATAACAGTAGTGGATTGCCGCAATCAAAGTATCATTGCCGTGATGGCATCCCTCTTGGCATCGAAGAGCCCGTGACAGCTATGGTATGACTGCGAGATTCAGGCGGTAAATGATAATCCTTGTGACGCAAGCCTTTTTGGGGGGGAGGGATTTTCTCTGATTTTGCTTTATAGATTTCGTCCTGTAAGCACAGGCTTTTGGCTGGGTTTTGTGTCAGCTAAGCCTCTAAAGCCAGAGATTCTTTCATTCGAATTGAGGCCTTTGTGAAATTCTGTCGGAGCATTCGCCAAATGAATAACTAGCAGTCGTCGTGTAGCCTCGCAGCTCGCAATGTGATAAACGCATTACAAACCCCTGGTTTGCAGCTAGTCCAAGTTTTGTTCTGTTTCCGCACACCAATACTTCGGCGATTGAGTCGCATCCTTTGTATTGTTACCCTCGCCACTGATATGTTGACACACTAAGCCCCTTCGCTGATCTGCGGCATGCTCTTGAAGACCTGACAGCCTGTTTGTTTTGTTAATTTGGCGGTCTTATGCCATCGCTTGATGCATTTGACCTCCGACTATAACCTTCATTCAGAATCGCGCCTTCATTTCGCCAACTTTGAGGGTATGCTGGTATATCATCGAGTTCTTGCTTGTAAGTCCCTGGGTCACAATGGTTAGTCATTGAAAGAAAACTCTCTGTGGAATTTCTTGGGCACAATACACTCGAGACCCAATCGAAAGGCTTGCTTGTGTGTCAAAAAGCTTTTCGGTTGTTTTCTCGCAAGTCCAGTTCAGGTCTTGGTGGAAGTGAAAGGAATCAAGAGCTGTTAAAATGTCTTCCGTTCTTATCTGAAGAAGTCAACCTCGAAACTGCAAGTCTCGTGTAACAGTAAAGATACATCTCCGCATATTGAAAAGGTTTCCGAAAGAGCAACGCGTCTTATTCCTCTTCAACCACTTCTTGCATGTGCCGTAGGATATAATATAGTGAATTGTTTCTCAGGTGGATCCTAGGTCTGGGCATAAAGCATTAGCCAGCCTTGTCCCCACCTGAAATCAAAGCCTCACAGAAGTGGTCGTTGATATGGGATGCTGTCATTCCTAACTAATGTTTTAGTGCCTAAAAAGATTGTTTGGGAGTAGGAACTGGCTGCAAAATTGGGACTGTGCAGTTGTGTCAACATAAAATAAAAAAATAAAAAAATAAATCAAATGTCCAAAGGTAAATTCACAAAAAAAGGTGTTTCAGAAGGGTTGGACTTCTGATTTAAAGTCCGTAGACTGAGGTTTATTTTTGGTATTTTTATTTATTTTTGGTTAGACAACACCTAGCTCTATTTTTGCAATATGATTTTTTTCGCCGAAGCCGCTACAACTCCGTAGATGGGGCTTCTCAGCAGAATGGGACTGAACAACCCGAACCACTGTGCCAACCGATCATACAAACATGAGCAGTAACTACAATCATATAGTACCATCCCCACCTTAATCTCTACACCATTCATTTAATCTATTGCGGCTTCACGGTTATGTGCTAATCTATATTTGTGGGGACCCAATATATCGTCAGCATTGTACATGGCCTCAGCATTTGATTTCCGGCCAACCTCTACTATCGAATACTATTCCAGTCATTAAAGAGACTCGAAACTTAATGATGTTTCGGATACTTCTGAGTGGTACCTATGTAATCAATGTACGGTCCTCGTTATGATGGTTCTTAATTGTGTGGATGGGCAAAGGGACACCCAAGCCTGCATGGCTTGCAAACTCGTGAGTGCGATCAAACTGATTGTATCGGTTGTTAAAAAGAGCTATCTAATAAATCGAAAGAGCCCATTGAAGATTTTCTGCATATTCGAGAGAAGAGCACCCGCAAAAAGAATCTGTTCCACATAACTCTCCTGGAATGATTGCTAAAACCTGGTTGAAACTCCTGGAAGAAGAAGCCCTTGCTCTTTAAATACCTTCTTTCATCATCTTTGACTAGGCACTTCAACTATTGTTGGGCTCTTATAGATATTTGTATTAGAGGAAACTTGGGGCTAGGAAGAGTAGAGCACTAGGGTAGAGCCACCGTCTCGTGATACTTTTAAACCCAAATCGGACTCAAAATTTAACACCCACTTAAAATTGTGCCTAGATAGGGGAAATTATAGAAATGAACCCCTCAATTTACATTTTACCGTGAAAGGGACGAGTGACTGAATGTATTCTGTTTTGGTGACTACTAGTGGGTATATGAGCTGATAGAACACTTCTCAACTTTCAAAACTTTTAACAAATTCATTCTTTAATTATTTAATGTTAAAATTTGTATTTTGATTTTTTCTATTTCTAATAAATAATTATAACAGTTTTCAAGATATATATTCTGATATATTAAGAGATATTCACAATTCCATTTTTATAGTATCCCATCAGTTCATATACCCACTGATGGACCACATAGAAGGTGTTGATCCGCTACAACTTGGAGTTTGAAAAGCCAGTATGAATTATGAGCTGCGCCCTTTTATATTTCTGGATGTATTTTTTCAGCTATCTACTATGGTTCTATGGATGGGGTGTGTTTCCGCAAATAGAGAACCTCAGACGAGCAAAGCGAAGAATCACTACTTTCCACTGCACCAAGTAGTATGGACAACTGACGAGTCTACGAATGCGGGGAAGTGCCACAATCCTGAATGAAGGTGCCCCTCCGTCACATTTGAAATCCCATAGAGATCTTATATTATGTAATATTATACAGTTGGTGACTCCTTAAACCCCTAGATGTCACGAGTATTACAATCAGCACTTTTGTCGTTTGGTGGAATTTATTCGAGTAAGTTTGGTATCTGCACCGGCTTCTATTGAGTAAGATCCAGGAAAATTCATAAGCAAGATGCGAAGATTCTTAGGAATGACAGAAAGCTCAATTAGGGATACCTGCAGTGATTCAAGCGATGTTGACAGTAAGTGAATACTCCATTCAGCCGTATTCTCGTACTGAATTACCGACAACGGTTACCAGCCTTTTCGGATTGGATACGCAGATGCCGCAGAAGGTGTTCGAAAACAACGATGACTTTGCTTCTTTCGATGCCTCCTCCCTCAATTAGAAAAGAAAGTTGAATGAATAACCGGACAATTGAGCAATGGCTAGATAGTTGATGTTACAACCATCAAGTGTCAACAAGCATTAATATTAATCTTTCGTCTTTTGACAGTTTTCTCTTTGATGTGTCTTGCGATTAGTGGTTTTTGTTTTGAGATTCATCACTAGAAGTAAGAGAGAGTCCACAGTTGTATGGATAACGTTCCATGACAATAAGTCTAGGAGATTTCTTCAGTGATCGTGGGTCTTGTTGTGTTGCCCCTTCTCTTATCCACCATATATGTGACGCTACGGGACGGGGGCTAGTTAAGGCGCAACGATCATAACACAACATATGTGCAAACTTTTGAGTATGGAATATCGAAGCGAATACAGAATCAGGCCATCTTCTGAGAGATTAAATGACGTAACCTTAGCTCTCAAACGTTGCCAAATAAAAGATGTTGCGAATGAAGTGAAGGGTCGTGAAGTTTGGGTTTAGCGATGAGGTAAGCTTGGTTAGTCATCAATCACGGGGTCACGATCACACATCAACACTGATATACGGGAGTATATCTTGCCTTCAAACTCTAATAAATTTAGTGTTCCCAGCAAAAATTAAGGACATTTCTACATTCAAGCTGGTTGAGCTACCGCGTTGTCTCATACTCAGACCACCAGGACCGATCCGTGATTACATAATGCATGTTCCAGAATTTGGGGCCATACAATTGAGGCATACAATCTCTCATTAAGCTTGACCAGAATGGCCGTCTGCGAAAGCTTTCACGGGGGTCTGATTTCGATGTAAGCACCGGCAGTATTGAGCAGTCAAATACTCGGCTTTCCATTTCACGGACGTTGTTGCATCAGCAGTATTTGTGAGTGGGTGTACCTTCTTATCTCACGTGGAGGAGTGACGCGTCGATCTTAAACATTATGGGGGTACAAGCTCATCTGATGCCGGTATTTGCGACATGTCTTTTCAAATACCGACCACGCCAAAGATTATCCTTACCGAAAGCACTCTCCAACTCTTGGACTTTGTGGTTAGATTTCGTTTCTACTTCAAGCCCCAAAGACTCAGGTACTTGTCGTTGGCCGCAAAATATAGGGGGATGTCATTATCTCGAAGATGGTTAGCGTCCGAATTAATGCCGAAGTTCTTCCTAAGGTCGTTGGTACCTCATTTCTCATCCACTGGGGTTGCGATGGAAGGTTACTAGACACGCCTGACTATTAAGATTCATCACGATGGAAAGATATAATCTCGTGGAACACGGATATGTCGAAGCATTACTAGGAAGCAGTCGAAGTTTCTTGTTCCACGCGAACTGTGTACACATTTCCTTATCTGCTTATCGCAAAGACCTGTGGGTAAAATTGATCATTCATTCCTTCGGTAGAAGTCTTCTGACCGAAATGGACGGACTGAAACATTTGACATATATTCTTGAATCTTGTCCAGGGCCGACTCGAGTGTACACAGTATGCCTGATCAGGTCAACGAGTAACGTTACAATAAGCTTTTTTATCATTCGTTCCATCGAAGCTCTTCAAGCTGAAGTCGTTTTCTCCTAACCGCTGGGGTAAATCCACTTTTCCTTCATCCCACCAAGTGGCTTATCGGCAATCTTGTACCCCTGACGATCGACCGGGCATTTTATCACCCAGAAGAAGGGCACCTTCCATATTTTGATATTCAATGTTTTGCATGTGCCGGGAAAAGGTAATTCCAGATGTCTCTCACATGCAACCTCACCACCATCTATCAGGATTCAACTCCTTAATTTCCTCAAATTCCGCTCCCGTGATAATTCTTGGAACTTTTTCTTGTTCCCGAGGAGAGTGTTATATCACATTTTCAGTCGAAAGTAGATACTAAGTAGAACCTCGCGGATATTGAATTCCTTATCGAGAAGTCATTTTGACAACCCCTTACCTCCGTGAGATATGGACGTGGGCGTCAATGGTTGGAATGTGGGAATCCCAGTTTTGGGAAATTGTCAATATCGTCGTTTGACCTCTTACCTCCAAGAACTCAATGTAAAGTTGTTATTTGATTGCAACCTGATTGACATGTTGCTGTTTGTTAAACTCAATTATCTGAGTAACGTGTGGTCACCTTGAGAGGAGCCACAAATGCACTGCTATGTAATCGCCTGAGTGTTGGTTTGTGAAAATAACAGACGTAAGTATAAGAAGGTCGAGTATACCACCCAAAGAGTGGTTCGAATACACATTGAGACTTCACTCAGACTTGACTCTTTCGATAGCCGGACTTTTCGAAACTCTCAAGATCCACTGAGTTCATTCTAGACTCACAGTCACAATCGAACTCGAACTATTTCTTCAATCATGCCGTCGCTCTCTGCACTTGCTCCTCTTGCAGGCTTTATTGCCAGTATTCCTTCTGCGATGGCGGGCTTTGATCCGACCTCGCAGAGTAATGTTGCCGTTTATTGGGGTGAGCTTGCCTGAACGTCTCTAGCATTATCTGCGAATTTTGTATTAACTCAGAAAAGGACAAAACTCATATGGACAGGGCTCTGGAGCTTATGTTCAGCAACGGCTCTCATATTATTGTCAAAGTAAGTTCCCTCAGCCAAACGATATATATTAGCAAAGCTAACATGATAAAGATACGGAAATTAACGTACGGACATGCTCTCAAAGAAATCCCCATTTAATTTTCTAACCAATCTCGTAGATCATCCCCCTCGCATTCTTGAGTTCTATCAATACGCCAGTCCTCAACTTTGCCAACCAAGGAGACCCATGCACGGTAATTTCAGGATCTACATTATTTTACTGCTCAGAGCTCGAGTAAGTATAAACTCTCAACTCCTTATTTAGCACCTTCTCTAAACATCCAATCTAGAGCCGACATTACCACATGCCAAGAAACATATGGCAAGACAATTTTGCTTTCTGTTGGCGGAGCCACTTATACCGAGGGCGGTTTCACATCCACACAAGCTGCCACAACCGCTGCGAATAATCTGTGGTCATGGTTTGGACCTGACACCTCAGGTGACATTCGACCTTTCGGAACCGCTGTAATCGATGGATTTGATTTTGACTTCGAAAGCACGGTATCCAATATGCCTGTATTTGGAAATCAGCTCCGCTCGTTGATGAATACAGATAAAAACAAAACATGGCTTCTATCCGCTGCTCCACAGTGCCCCTACCCTGATGCTGCAGATGGACCAATGCTTGCTGGAACAGTATCATTCGATATCGTCTGGGTGCAATTCTACAACAACTACTGCGGAGTACAATCATTCGTCTCCGGTGTATCAACACAGAATAACTTCAATTTCGATACTTGGGATAACTGGGCCAAGACGGTATCACTAAACCCTAATGTTAAAGTCATGCTAGGCATACCATCAAATACTGGAGCTGGAGCTGGGTACACTTCTGGAGCCGCTCTTGCAAGCGTCATCGCATACTCAAAGAGTTTCTCCAGTTTTGGTGGCGTAATGATGTGGGACATGAGCCAACTTTACGCAAATACCGGATTTCTCGATGCGGTCAATGCGGATCTCGGAAAGCCAGCGGTAACGGTACCAGTCACAACTAGCACTAGCACTATTACTAGCACTAGTACCAGCAAATCTTCAATCACTTCCACTACTACTTCCGCTACTACAACGGCTCCAGGCTCTACTCTCACGACCATAACGACAACTAGCGCCAGCCCCACTTCGACTGGCGGTTCGCTTGCCAATGAGTGGAACCAATGTGGTGGACAGGGCTGGACTGGAGCCACTAATTGCGTCCCTGGCACAACTTGTGTCGCATATAGCATCTGGTATTCACAGTGCAATCCCAACTAGATTCCGGTCTAGTGATGAGGGTGACAATGTTTGGCCTTCAGCCTATCATGGCGATGCAGCAAAGACGTTATCCATTACCTCACATTTGTATATCTCTTTCAAATTGTTTCACATACCTTCAACTTATTTGATTCCTTTGTACATACTTGGAGCCGTGGGATTATTCAACGGTTCGGTGGCTTTTTCTTTCGATCAATCGCACATATTCCATAAATGCGCAAAGTGGACGAGGCATCTTCTTTATCTTTTCAAATAGAACCTTTGTTAGTAGCTCATTAAATACCAAATTTATAAGACTTTCTGATTCGAGAATGAAACATCCAGATCGTCTATTTCTCGTGATTTCAAGTACGATTGGATACTTTTTTAAAGTGCCTGTATTACCCTGTACTCGCGTGCTTCCTCCGCATTGACTCCTCGACGTCTCCTTCATGAGAAATACGACATTCTATGTCTGTTCTAAACAATTCTATGTCTAAGTCGACGTTGATCGCTCAGCTTATCGGGATGGGCTGGTCAAAGTTTTCAATAAATCTTCATCGCCGTGTGGAATTTAATTGGAGCTCGTGATTCTACTGTGACATTGTAAGACAATGACTTGGGAATGTTAAGTTCTAACCCATCTGTATTTTTTGGATTGATATAAATACCCAGGGAAGCCGGAAGATTCGGGAGCTAGATAATTTTAGCAGAAAACTATTGATGTAGTTTGGAAGCTTCAATTCAACTCCATAATACTTTCAAACCTTCGTCCCAGTAATTATTTAGCTAGTCAACAATTCAATTTGAAGCTTTTGAAGGTAAAATCCATTCTCAAATTTTCAAAGTTTCAGATTAGCATTTTATATATTGTTGCGAAAGATCCTAGGCAGCTGAGTGATTACTGAGCAGTTCCCACTTTAAGATTGAGCTGTCCAGAGAAAGTAGACGCTAATACTAGTACAACATTCACTATAGAAGGTTTGGTTTTTATTTGGTCGGAAGAGCTGGAAAGCTTGTTCATAACCAGAGAACTATCTGGTCATCTGTCACCATCAATTCTGAGAACTATCCCATGGATCTGTCCTTGGTGCGTTTTTAGGGTTAAATATGAAAGTTGAGAATTTAGTGGATGAGAATATAATTTGTATCCATAAATAATGTCAAAAATTTTGAGCCTCTTCATACCTACATGAACAAACCATTCAGCGTTAGTATTCAAAGTTTCGGAAGGTGCCAGGAAGACTTAGCGAATAAGCTTTCTTGAGGCCACCAGGGCCTGCTCCAAATTGAAGTCAGCCTCATGCGGTATTGAATCAGAGACGCACATACTATTCAATAATCCCTAAATTATAATAATATGATATTGATATAACGTTTGGTACAGAATTGTAGAAAAAATCATATATTCGAGAGATTTCAACGACGTTTGAATAGTAAGAAGGTGATTGAGGAGACAAATCTGGGGCTATGTTGAGTGAACTTGAAGAGGTATCAAATACTGACGTCAGCATTAAACACTAAGTAAGACTCTAGAGCCCGACTAGTAGATGATGAATAGCTTTAAATTCAATCAATCCACCACCAAAGAATCTTTTCCTTACGTCGGTTTGAAAATCTCTTACAATACAATCAAATTTGGATACAATACCGATATTTTTGACCCAAATCCTACCATCGTAAGTATTATTCATTTAATTCTCCCAGCTCAATTAATATGATCTTAGCCATTATATATCTTCCAGGTATATAAGTGGACGAAAACAGCGTGCTAAGAAGTGTATGTAGTAGTTCATATACATAAACATGACGGATCCTCTGGAAATCGTATTTCTAATCACGATGATTGGAACTCTTCTTGCTACGCTAATTTTCTCCGGGGATTGGTACAAGCAACGTCTCAAGGTAGAACTAGAGATGGAAGTACGAGCTCAGGTTCTCCGGAATCTGCTGCATACTCCAGCAGAGCAGCGATCGACGCGAGTTTTAGATTTCTGTTTCTTCGCTGTGGCAAATTCTCTCATCTCGAAGGAGTTTGGTACCAACGAGCCAGTTCTAAAAGCCGAAGACTTTAACACATTGGAATTGAGGCTACATTTGGCAGAAAGAACGAAGGAGTCTGAGGCAGAGGTTCATGGCAAAATTGGAATAGGGTCTCGGAGTTTTGTAGCACTGACAAAGATGGAAGAAAAACAGTTTGTGGAAGCTATGAAAAAGTTGATCGAGGGATGGACAATGGAGATCGAGAGTGATGAGGAATGCCATCTCCCAGGCGTACACTGTTCAACAGGATTTGAAAAAGAGATCAAATATATCAAAAAATGGATTGAGGAGCAGAGCAAGGAGAAGGTGGAAGAAGTATAATTCTTTGAGTTTCGTGATATGATATAGCCGCATTCATCACAGTTGTCATAATATGCTGCTTTATATGAAGGCCCCGGGGGTACAGTACACTAGAGGCTGCTCTATGAAAGGATAAAGATATGTAAATATACGAGAAAGATTTCCAGAGGTTGTGCAGCTAGATGTCAATTTTAAGATATAATAGGAATGCAAAAATCATGTTTCACCACTGTTCGCTGCTTCTACCATCTTTCCCGATCTTTCAAGATGGTGTCCGGAGTTCTAGGTCATTCATCAATCTATTTCCTTCTTTCTTTTCCTTTCGTTGTTTGCACCACTTACGTGTTCCTTTCATTAACATCAAAGATTTTCCTTACCTCCCCTCACCTTTCTCTCTCAATGAGAGCTACCCTTCTATCTATTACAAAGCTATCCAACTGTCACGAGCGATACGTTAAGCTGCTATTTCTGCAAAGAATCGATGTGACTAAACGCTACTTGTTATTTTAGTCCTCTTGGAGGTTAGTAAATAAATAATAATAATGATATTATAATGATAGTGGAAAACTTAGTCAGTTTTAGCTATAAGGGATAAATCGAATATATATGTG